>JADBHU010000992.1:0-10300 GCA_017140155.1 Fusarium devonianum
ACCCAACCCAACCCAAAAAAAAAAGAGGAATCAAAAACACCAGAATCCCGTAACCTTCAGAGATTGCGCTCGAGCTCATCGCCATAACGAGTCGTGACTTAGTGGCCCTTGGCCTTTTCGACATTGGGAAGCTCCTTGAGGGACTCGGCGATAATGTCAAGACCCTTCTGAAGGTCCTCCTCGGAGATGACCAGGGGAGGGGCGAAGCGGATAATGTCGCCGTGGGTAGGCTTGGCCTAGGAAGGTATTAGTATGCTGTTAAAACGGTTTAAAATAGCAGAACAAACTCACCAAAAGACCCTTGCTCTTGAGGAGCAGGCAGAGGTCCCAGGCAGTCCGGCCGTTGGCGGCCGACTCGTCAATAACGACGGCGTTCAAGAGGCCCTTGCCTCGGATGATCTTGAGGATAGGGGTGTTGAGGGCCTTGAGGCTGTCACGGAAAGTGTTGCCCAGCTTCTCGGCCCTGGCAGTGAGGTCCTCCTCCTCCATGATCTCAAGGGCGCGGATGGAGACGGCGCAGCCCAGGGGGTTGCCACCGTAGGTAGAGCCGTGAGTGCCGGGCTCAACGACGAGCATAACCTCCTTGCTGCCAAGAACGCAGCTCACGGGGTAGAGACCTCCAGAGATGGCCTTGCCGAGGGTGACGAGGTCGGGCTTGATGTTGGCCCATTGAGAGCAGAGCATGCGTCCGGTTCGGCCGATACCAGTTTGGATCTCGTCGCAGATGAAGAGAACGTTGTGCTTGGTGCAGAGGGCCTGCACCTTCTGGAGGTAGTCCTCGTCGGGGACCACGACGCCAGCCTCGCCCTGGATGGGCTCGCAGATAAAGGCGGCCGTCTCCTTGCCGTGGGCCTCGAGAACCTCCTCGAGATCGGCGATGTTGTTGTATCGGATGGGCTTGCCGCTGGAGGGGTTGAAAGCACCGACGTTGGGGACATAGGGGCCGTAGTTCTCCCTCGACTCGGGGTCAACTGACAGAGTGATGGCAGTCATCTACAATAGCGCTTGGTCAGTTCGTCATGTTCTTGTTTCTTGGCTACGGCAAGCCAAGATTGGGGTCGGCAGCTCTTGGAAGGGAAACTTACGGTTCGGCCGTGGAAGTTGTCGGAGACGCCAAAGATCCAAGCCTTCTCCTGGGGAACGCCCTTGACCTTGTATGCCCACTTGCGGGCAATCTTGATGGCAGTCTCGACAGCCTCGGCACCAGTGCACATGGGCAGAACCATGTCGTAGCCGAAGACGTTGCGGACCTTCTCGGCCCACTTGGGGAAGACATCGTTGTAGAAAGCGCGGGAGCTGAGGGTCAGACGTCCGGCCTGCTCGGCCAGGGCCTTGACAAGCTCGGGGTGGCAGTGGCCCTGGTTCACGGCGCTGTAGGCGGAGAGGAAGTCGAGGTATTGGCGGCCCTCAGGGTCCCAGACGTTGACGCCCTCGGCACGAGCAAAGACGACGGGGAGGGGGTGGTAGTTGTGCGCGGCATACTCCTCCTCAATGGCAATGGCCTTGTCGGTGGAGGTGGCGTGGAACCGAGAGACGGTACCGTTCTCAGCGTGGGGAGACATGGTTGCGGTACAGAGATATAACTGTCTGCTGGAGTAGAGGTGGTGGTGGTGAGGTGGACAAGAGTCAAGCACAAGGAAGAGCAGAAAAGGTTATCCAATTACCAGTTTGTTTTCAGCTGGAGTAAGTCCTCAAGAGTAATAGAGAGAGTGTGAGGGGAGGTTTAAAACAGAGTCGAGAGGAACGGGGCCGCTCTTTAAAGGACGGAAGCGGCCCGGGGATGGGACGTCGGAGAGCACCATGGCCAAGGCATCATCATGCGAGGAGAGCGTCGCGGAAGCAGCTGGCAAAAGTCGGCGGGCAGCGGCGGGTGGTGGCGGCTTGCGGAGGTTGCGAGCCGTTATGTAATTGTTACTGCAGAGCCGACGCTGACGATTTGACTCATCGTTGGATGCGCTCCTTGGTCCTTGGGCACTATACCCCTAAGTGCAAGTGGGAGCGAAACAAGCGTGGGCTCGGACGCGCGCGTCACAAAGCAAGGCACAAGATGCGCAGAGCCAGGCGTAGCACGGCGCAAAAAAAGAGACAAGGGGAGCCTTGGCGGGTTCCAGGCGGATCAAATGCCGCCGCCAGTTCACTCTGTCCGTGTGCGGTCGAAAAGAAATGGGGTAAGGGATGTCATGATGGAGGGGTCTTTGCTGACTTGGGCTTCGCCATTTGCCTCGCCAGCCTGTTATGGTCTCAGCTTGTAAAGGGCGCGATATGCGTACCGTTTCCTTTGCCTCGCCTGTAATGTCTCGCTATTGTTTCATGCACCACCGCAACTCACTGAGACCGTCCCACCTGACCCGGTTCAAGAGGCGTAGGTTTCACGGTGACGTCTATCCCGAGACGGAGGGGCAACAAGCCAAGCGGCTCTGTCTGATGACAAGCAGATCAGAATCTGGGGTGAGGGGGATGGAGGGGCCGAGCCACCTGACCAGGGTGCGATGCATGCACGCCAGAGGAGAAGCTAGAGAGTTGGAGGGGCCAATGAAGGGTCGATTATTACAACAAGTCACAAGTATGAGCTCAAACTTGGAAAACTGAGCCGCTCTCTGCCTCCCTCGAAAGAAGGGGGAAGCGTCGTGTTCAACAGCCAACAAACAAAGGCTGTGTGCTTGTGCTGCAGAGAACCTTTGCTGCGGGATCCTGCCCAATCAGGCCATATTCTATTCCAACCTGTCAAACTCCCGCCGCTGTTCCGCCAGTTCCGCCTGGTCAGGCCCCCGTTAGCTACCTAGATAGCAGCCTGTCCAATGGCTGGCTGGTCATGGAATGGGCACTCACCCGGTCAATTCGGTGCTTCCTCTGCAATGAGAATGCCGCCGCTTCCGCCCGCGACCCCCACGATTGATTGTACAAAGCCGCCCAGTTCCGCCCAACTCCGCCTCAGAGGTTCCAAGCGCCCGGTCGAGTTTCGAGGGGTTACTGCAACTTGAACCGCCGGAATTTCCAAGGAAAGGATTGAATAGAAAGACCAGCCACATCGATTCCATATATCTTCACCACATTTTTACGTGATACCGCCGCCGGCCGTCACCCTTCTCCACGTACCGAGCTGGAGTACCTCGGCGATATGAGTGTGTATGTGCCTCGAAGTGGTTCGCGACCTTCTCAGCCACCGCATGCTTCCATACGTGTTGTTGTGTTTGCGACGGAAGAAGCGGCGGAGGAGACGCCGCCTACACCTTCACATATTACGACTCTCATCTCCGTCCTCGTCGCTGATCCAACCGGCCCCGAGGTCCCGGACCACTCGGAGCTCGGTGTGGCACACACCGGAACTGTGGCTGGTTAGCTGGCTGTCCATCCATCGCTCCCGCCACAAGCCCCGTACCGCAATGCCAGCTCGGTGAGAAACCAATCAGCGCCCCTTGTTCCACACCTTGATTCGAGCTCTGTTCTTGGGGAAACGACCAGGTGGCTGCATCCAAAGGAATAGCTTCGAAGAAGTCGTAGCAAACAGCCGACGCCATGTCGTCCGCAACATCAGAGCCGGCGT
Organism: Fusarium devonianum; assembly: GCA_017140155.1. Taxonomy (NCBI): domain Eukaryota; kingdom Fungi; phylum Ascomycota; class Sordariomycetes; order Hypocreales; family Nectriaceae; genus Fusarium; species Fusarium devonianum. The sequence continues at coordinate 3,545 of JADBHU010000992.1, forward strand.
TGCAAGCGACGCAGCTTCTGGACCAAGCGCGTAACCAGAAGAATCGCCCAGTATTCCTACGCGACATCATCGTCATCCGCCTCATCAACGCTTGGTGGATTGCCACCTTTTTCCAGCCAGATGAGTTCTTCCAGTCTCTTGAGCCTGCTTGGGACCTGGCCTTTGGGCCCCAGAGCGGCGCGTGGTTAACCTGGGTATGTTGGTTATTGTTCTTCAATCTTGTCCATCACTTCATCATGCCGTTTGCATGTCGTTGAACTTCGTTGGTTTCTCCCAAGCTGGTTGTCATACGGCTCTACACCACTTACACCCACCTCATGATGCTTGCTGCCTTGTCCCTCCCGTTCTCATACCAGCAACTGTCGAGTAATCGGTACATACAAAGCCTGGCTCTCCGTTTGTTTAAACCCAATCTGAACCATCTCGCTCTTATCTCTCAGCTGGGACCTTCACATCTCATTCTCTAACTCTACGCTGCAGGAATGGAGGCATCAGCTTCGCTCCTCTCTTCACCCAGCTCTCTTCGCCGGCGTATACATCATCGCCGACTTCATCGCCAGTCACGTTCTCCCCGGGGGCATCCTCCGCGCTGCCATTCTTGTCGCCGCGCCGCGAGCGCTCCAGGCCGTCATCGCCGCTCTTGGTGACTGGTACACCTGGCAACTCGCAGTGTCCATCTACGGCCCCAACAGCAACGCTTCTCTCTTTGCTGTGAGTGCCGAGCGTCTATTGCAATCATGTTTAACCGTCCACTGAACCCTAGCAGCTGTTCCTCACACTCTTCAACCCGTGGCAGTGGTACTGCTCTACTCGCACCTTTTCCAACTCCCTCGAGATGACTCTCACTGTCATGGCTCTCTATTACTGGCCCTGGGAACTCTTGGGCGCCGCGAAAACCACAGCTACAAAGGAGAACGCCAAGCCTGCGCCTATCCTCCGCAACCTCTGGTCTCTTCGCGCCTCTCTCTGTCTCGCGGCCCTCGCTGTCGTTCTCCGTCCGACCAACGTCCTCATCTGGGCGACTGTGGTGCTCGTCACCCTCACACGGTTCTCTCTGCAAGGCTCGTCGCCTCTTGCTCCCTCGACCGTCTTCACTCTAGTCCGTGAAGCCAGCTTGTGCGGCTCTCTCATCCTTGCCATCTCCATCGCCTCGGACCGTCTCTACTTTGGGTTCTGGACGTTTCCTCCCTACAACTGGCTCAACTTCAACATCTCCAAGTCGCTCGCCGTCTTCTACGGCCGGAACCCTTGGCATTACTACCTTCTCCAGGGCCTCCCTCTCATATGCACCACGAGTCTCCCCTTTGCTCTTCTTGCTCTCCACAGACCCGCCGCCTTTTCTTCCTTGGCAGTCCAGTCCAACACCCTCAAGACTCTGTCATATACTGTCCTAACCACAATCGGTGCCCTCTCACTCATCTCTCACAAGGAAGTCCGCTTCATCTACCCCCTTCTCCCAGCGCTCAGCATCCTTGCCGCTCCATATGCCGCCTCCTTTTTCACGTCCCAGCCAGCGCCTACTCCCAAAACACCCAGGGCCCGTCCTCAACTCCGCAACAAGCCATATCTCCTAGCTGCCCTTGGCGTCAACATCTTCCTTGCCGGCTACCTCTCCTTCTTCCATCAGCCCGCCCCCCTCAACGTCCTCGCATATCTTCGCCACGAGTACGAGCGCGTCCACCCAGACTCTGTCCAACTAGCCCAGACATCTCGTTTCTCGTCCCCTCCCGAGAGCGATGAAGAGCTGTTCGCCCTCTTTCTAATGCCCTGCCATTCTACCCCTTGGCGCTCTCATCTCGTCTACCCGGGCCTGCGCGCATATGCGCTGACGTGTGAGCCTCCTCTGCACACACAGCCAGACACCCCCGAGCGCGACAACTACCGCGACGAGGCAGACCGCTTCTATGACGACCCCATGGCATTTCTAACATCGGAGCTTTTCCGCCCAGCCGAGTCCCTCCCCCTGCCCCGCTACATTGTTGGCTTCCAGGGAATCGAGCCTTGGCTGGACAACTTTGTCAAGACCCCTGAGGCTCAAGCTCTCGGCTTGACCCAGCTGCGCCGCGTCTGGAGTGGTTTCAATGGCCTATTCAACGAGGACTGGCGCCGCTCGGGCAGGATGATTGTCTGGGATACTGGCGCGTACGACAATGCGCCACCTGAAAGGAAACAATAGGGGGCGTGCTTTTTGTACGCAATATTCGATCCTCGTAGTGTTGTGCCAATATATATTATATTCATATACGCCCGCAGTTTGTCTCTGCGGCGCTTCTTACCTTGACTCAGCCAAAACACACCAGTCAACTCATGTCATGGTTGTTGAACAGTCCATAGCGTTCCTTTGTGACAATCCATACTCCTAATGTTGTAACTCCTCCCTCCACCCGCTCAAAATGGAAGAAAATAAGGTTCCCTATCATATCGGGCTACATTACACATAGTAATCGACACAACGGTGGTGGGTTGGGTGGTCCAAGTAGGCCCTGTCGATGACCTGTCACCCCTCTGTCCTCCTCCATGTATCCCAACTTGCTCTTCCCCCAAGAACCCGACAAAAAACGCCACTGCTCCATGGCTACTAGATCTTTCCTCGACTTATATACCCATCCGACCCGTGCGAGTTCCTCCTCCTCTCCTACTATTGTTCTTGATTTAATGGATCCGGCTGAGCTTGTTGCTCGGGATGTGCTTGCGATGACTGCGTTTGCGCCGGCTGCTCTGGCTGCACCGGAAGTGCCGCAGGAGGTTGTTCGAATTCCTGTATAGGCTTCCCCTCTTGCTTCTGTTCTGTTTGCTGTTGCGGCTGCGGCTGCTGCTGCTGTGTCTGCGCCTGAGACTCGATCGGATCTTCTTTCCGTTGTGTCGAGTGAGTTGCTGGCGCAGAAGCGGGAGCTACCGCAAGCTGTGCTGCAGGTGTCTGTGCTGGTTGCAGCTGTTCGTTTTGAGAGGGAGCATTTTGTTGATGTTGCTGTTCTTGCGGCTGTAGTTGGGCTTGAGCGGGTAGAGCGTGAGTGTGAGGCTGCGGCTGCGGCTGAGTTTGAGTATGCGGCATCTGCTGCTCGGGCTGAGGCTCATTGACCAACGCGATCGTTGCCGGTTGAGGAGCCGGAACCGCGGTCGGCGCCGGAGCAATTGTCGGACCAGCAGCTGCAGCAACAGTTGAGGCCATGGCCGTGGCCGCAGCTGGAGTAGCGTGTGAGGTCTCCTGCACTGGCGGGAGTGAGCCCGGCTTCTCAGCATCCTTTGGCGCATCTCGTTTCATGTCCAGACTCTTCCCACGAGGTATAGAGTTCAGCGCATTCAAGCCAGAACGGTCTGCAGGAGGCGACTTATTCCTCCTTTGTTCCGCGCTTTCTTTGGCTTCACGATACTTGCTCTTGATCCACCCTAAGGGACCCTTAGAATCGTGGTCCCTCCCCGAATCGAAGCTGCCATGTGAGTCACCCAACACGACGGGTCGGTCAGAACCCTCACTTTTCCGGGGCCTGTGACTCGAGCTCGAAATTGATAAGTTGCTAACATCACCATTGTCGTTGGATCCGAGGGCCATGCGGGGTGAGGTAATTCCCGACGGTGTCGAAACGCCATTGTCGGCATTCTTACTCCTCGACAATCGCCATCGCCTCTTCCTTTCCTTCTCTGCTTGGTCAAGGCTGCCCACAGACTGCTCATCAAGAACCTGATCCAGATCCGATCCCTCGTTGAATGACGAATGTAGAGATGTCGGCGGTGACTTTTTCGACTTCAGCGTGTTTTCGGGATGCAGACTCTGGTTAGAAGACGCTTGTGATGCCCTAGGAGTGTGCTCAGAGGAAACGTCACGTTTCTGTTGTGTCAACGAAGCTGGCGGTGTAAGCTGACTGTCCTGAGATTGCTGAGCGTGCAGTAGGTCTTGCTGCTGTTCTAAATGCTCCCGATGGCGTTCTTCTTGAATGGGCGGTGGTGGTTGGGACTGGTGCTGTAGCACTTGTGGTTCAGGCTCGTGTTGCTGAGTGTGCTCCATCGGATTCGGTAGCTCAAACCCCGGCGACGTCGAGCTTTGGTGGGTATACTGCAGGGAGGCGTTGGAGCTCTGCGCGCTCGGGTTCAAGCTCCCCGGTATCTTCTTCTTCCTCAGCTTGTTTGGCTGCCTCTTGTCGCTGTTGTCTGTGGGCGCTCGTTGGAAAATGCTTGGTAGATTCCGCTCTTTGGATGGTGCAGGAGACTCTTGTGATACTTCGAGCAGCCTCTCCTGGCTGCGGCCAGTTACGGCAGCCCTCGTAGGTGTCTGATGACCACTGGCAGCGATATCGGACGATCGGGTTGACTGTGGGGACTGATCGATGACCTCGGCAGCGTTAAGCTGAGTCAAGGGCTCCAGATGAGCTGGGGAACGGGGGCTCGGTCCATCGTGCCTCTGAAAACGGCCGCCGGCGATTGCTGGAGACTTCTTGGACGGGACAGTGTTGCTCCTGCCTAGACCACTGGTTGTGGGCGTCGCAGTTAGAGCGGGACTGTTAGGCGTCGAGGTCCCGTCATTCCTAGAGTTCCTAGACGACACAGACCGATTCCTTCGAAGTTTCCCATCTCGGCGCACACTATTTGCACCAGCACTCGCATTCGAGGCAGATCGACCTAAGCTCGACTTCCGGTTGGGGTTCGGAGTCAGGGGGCCGCTGGGCGTGCCAGACTCAACCTCCTTCTTGGTCTTTTCGTCAGCCGCAGTGCCCTGCATACCGATGAGGAAGTGGTCCTGATTTTCAATCAAGAAGATGATGACGCATTGGTTGAGTCGATATTCCTCAGGGGCCATAGCATGCGCCGGATGAGAAAGCATGCCCGGCTGGAAGATAGCTGCAAGGTTCTGAGAATTCATGCGATTTTCATCAGCCTTGGCCGCGAAAACCGCGAGCAGATCGAGGATGTAAAGAAGTAGCTGCCTGTTCAAAGGAGGTAGCTCGGTGATGAGCCGTTGGTATCTTTCAATAGCAGCCTTCTCGTTGAAGTTATCGACGAACTGGGGGCCTTCGACGTCACCCACAGCTTGCTTCGTCGCGCCTCGAAGGGGATCGCGGAATTTTTGGTAAAGGTCGAGAGGAACAACAGGTTCGGGGAGGTCGTTGAGGTACCGTCGCAGAACATTGGCAGCATCATGAACCGTATAGCCGTCCCAGATGAGACCCTTGCCGTATCTATCGGGGGAGTCAAAGATATTTTTGAGCTCCTTTATCCTCTTTTCTGAACCGCTCAAACGGAAGATACCCTCGATCCCGGTGGCTAAGGCGACAGCGTCAGCATTATGTTTGTGTCAGCGGGGGGAGCATGGGCTTACCCTTTTCTTTGAGAAAGACACCGCACTTTGCGACAACGATGGGAACATAGCCGTAGATATAACTCTGGCCATTTTCATCGATCAAGGAGATGGCTACGTTTGCGTATGTTATGCTCTGCCGTAGCGGCACGCCGAAGATGCCATGTGGACGAGTTTCTAAGATACCCGAGTCAGAACTAGGCGGAATGGGTGGAAACGACTCCAAGCGTCGGCGGCGGTCAAGCTGGATATGTCGCATCGCTTGATACGACTGCGACAAACTGTAGCATGAAAAGACATCCAAAATACTCAGACTGCTTATTCGGGCGCGTTGTCGCGATCGAGGAAGGGGGAAGAGCAAGTGGGAGCGGCATTGGATTATCACTGCTGGAGGCTGGACGAGCTGTGTAGCCCGAGGAAAGGAAAATAAGGGAGCATACCCTGGGTATCTTGATGCTTGGAGGGAAGCTTGAAGCCCTTCCACCACGACTTGAGATCGCGTTTGCTCGGGGGCGATGTTGTGTTATTGAGCTGAAGTGTTGGCTGGTTGGCCTGATTGGCGTTGGAGGCGGCGGACGTCATGGCGAACCTCTGCGCGTTGGAACTGAACGGAGAGGAAGGCGGCGGAGAAGACAAAGATGGTGACGACGCTATAGCTGGGCCGGCCCAGTTGCCCAGGTCACGATAGCAGGTCCCAGTCTCGATCAAGATCGAGGGTGCGGCGACGCGAGGAGCGCTGGGCGGTGACCCGTCGGCGATGTTTGGCGAGGGAACCGAGTCGAGACGCGGGCAAGACGTAGGCGGAACGTTTGCGAAAGTGTCGAAGCGGACGGCGATTGTACGGCACGATGTGATGTGAGGCTAGAAGTCAGGAGCTAGAGACCAGAGCCTGGAGCTGGAGCTCAAGCGAGGGAGTCGAGGGTTGGCTCTGTGTGCGCCAGTCTAGAACGAGACAGATCGGTCGATGATTGGCAGCGTCAAGGGCGTCAGAGCGGTAGGGCGTCAAGGCGTCAGGGCGTTAGGGCGTCAAGGCCGGACTACCTTTACTGGAACACAGGCGGCGGGAAAAGGGCTGAGGAGCGCGACGAACGAAGCGCAGAGCAATCGAGAAGCAACGGAAGACAGACGCTTTCAAGCTGGCGGAGCGCTGCTTATCGTTCGAGCCGGTGGTTGTCGCGCAGTAGAGGAGCAGCTTGCAGCATGGAGAGCGAGAGAGTGAGAGGGGGAGTAAGATTAAAGAGTGTGAGCGAGCGAAGGCAGGCCGGAGATGGGCGCGGGGGACTGGGGCTTGGGGCAGGGAGCTCCGTAAGTACCGCTACTAGGCCCGGTAGCTGTACGCCGTACTATGCCAGTGTACAGTAGTAAGGTAGTATGTAAGTTGACGGGGGGGTTGGCGGGCGGGAAGCAGGAACCCGGCCACGCAGTCAAAATACTTGGCCAGAACAACCTTGCAGTTGACAAAGGTG
>JADBHU010000994.1:0-36180 GCA_017140155.1 Fusarium devonianum
CCTTATAAAAATTAAAAGATTAGAAAAGGTATAAATTACGGCTAAAATCAGGCTTCGCCGATATCCCGTAGTTTTCTAGCTATCCCGCAATTTTTTAGCCAACCTAGCTTGCTAGGTTGGATCGCCTGGGGCCCTAGCCCCACATGATCCAACGGGTAATAAGTTGGCAGCCATTGAATCTGCGTTGAGGCCAGCATGTCATCTAAGTGGATCACTGCTCCTCCGGATGCCGTGAAGCATAAGCCAACTTCAAGACGACAGAGTGTAGGAGTGGAAAAGTGTGCAATCCAGTAGAGCAGAGAGTTTCTGTGGTAGCAATGAATGTTGGGAAAAGAATGCGCAAGGATTTTCATAGCGTCGCCAGAGGCGTAGGAAGACTGTCCAGAACGGTGATCAAGACGCTCATTGTCGTTCAGCACGGGCTTTGTCGAGGGCCTCTTTGACCTTTGGGTATTTGAGGTCGCCCAGGTAGTTCCGACCGAGGTTGTCGTCTCGAAACTATTCAAGATCCTAGGCACTATCAGTTCGCAAAAGTCTTAACAGAGGGGCAGATATAACACATACCATGATCCATTCTGGTTCAATAGCTGTGATATTTGTCAGGTTGAGTCTCGATGTATTTATTAGATGCATTCAGGAACACTCTACTGGATATTGATTTTGAAATCTCTCGATTTATAATGAAAGATACTATAATCTAATGATATATTGAATTGATCGATTTCTATAATCGACTGTGGGATATCGTTGGTGTATTGTCAGGGCGTTGCTGCTGTAGTGTTTTCTATCTCAGCCCCTCTGGAAAATCTGATAGTTGCGCTTGGGGCAAGCTATAGCTACTATACTCGCGGGCTTGTACCTAAGCCCGATACTATGATAAACTACATCAACCCTGGGGTCATCCGCGGACAGGTCGCCGGTGCGCCCGGTGTGCTGAAGTACCAGTGATAAACGATGAAACATTGGGAGTCGAAATTTTCTGCAATCTGACCGGGCAGTTGAATGGCAAGAACGCATAAAGTGAAGGAACGTAGAGTGGGTAGAGTGAAGTCGAAGCTGGGACTCGGGAATCGAAGTAATCGACTGGAGAATGCGCCGTCGATTGGTTCGGTGACATAAGTACTTTTAAGCTCGATCACCGTATCATCGACATACATTCAAAGCGATTCGCCTGCAGGATCCCATCCAACGGGCATGAAACAAACAGCTGATAAGCTTCATTTAGAATTTGTATATCCCTTTGGTCAGAGCTATGTCCATCTTCGGGTTGTTCATGAGGGCTTGAACCGGCAAGGTCGGAAGCAATGGCCTCAGTCTGGACTGTGCCTTGCGAGTAGCGCTTCCATTGGCCTATGCTTTGTACTTGTGCGCCTCTCAAGTTTGTGCCTTTTTGTGTTTGCTAACGCTTCTCATCATCGGCCTTCGGACCGACAGGAGTGGTGCTCTGCACACAAGGATAAACGTTCCGTTACTGCACGCACGACCCATAGACGCAGCAATATTCGAAGGGGGCGCATATATTACTCCCTTGTGGTGTGGGCCCCAAGAGAAGGAGCAAAAGCAAATTGGAGTAATTCGCTTTTTGGGCATCGGGGATCGCATTTGAGGCGACGATATGCATTTCTTCAACATCCTCCAGTTCGAGTCTGAGGATGAGATACCTACACCCACATCGTAGAAGCAGGACCGTCTTGCATTGCCGGGCGACCAATCAGCGATGGCTGTCGATGCAAGGTTCGAGATATCTCCAGTGGAGCTCGCTTAAGCCCAGAGAGTCTAGAACGCCCGGGGCCCTACGATCCTAACGCATTGGAAACAGTCCAGGGGAGGGAAAGAACTACCTATTCCAGCCCGTGCCTAGACAGTGTTGTACTGTAATTGATGTTACTGTCGTAATTGTTGCTATTAGGCAAGCTGCTCGCGCATCCACAGTCGACGCGGAGTTTTGGAGATGCCATAAATAAACAAAGCCGGTCCGGCCCCCCCCCCAAATAAACTGGAAATCTGGGGCTCCTCGTTATGTATCCAGTGCCGGCATAAGTGCCGTTAGCGCAAGTGCAGCGTTGCACGATCAACACTGCCAAAAGAAGATGCAGTTAGAGAGCAATTGCCCAACCCCTTGGGACTCAATTGGGCTCAAAGATTTGCTAGGCGGATGCGCGAGGCAGAAACCTTGGCAGCACCCGGTGGTGGCTTTCAATAATGCCGCCGTCAGCGGACGATTCGGCAGTTGAACCGAGAGAAAAGCATGGCAAATTCGCGTAAGTTCGGGACGGCGTCTTGCCGTTTCATGTTTCTAGGGGGACTCATCATTCGGGTTGCTTTGCCTGACAAGGCTTCTGCCCCTGCATGGATGAACGTTGCTTCCAGGTTGTTGGCCCCGAGTCTAACGATCTTTGCCTGGCTTCTCACCCGGTCTGGCTCTGGACAAGCCCTTGTCTCAGGGCATAACTGGTCTACATACTACGTGCGTAGCACGCTGTTGGATCCCAACCAGAATGGCCTGACAAAATGAGCCTATTGATGGTTCTGCCCTGTCGAGTCGTGGAGGGACATGGATCTGGCGTGACTTTGGGTTTTACAGTGCCATGAAACCCACTCCAGCCAGTCCCGTCCGCCCCGGCTTCCACTCCCTCTAAGTTACTGCTAATGTACTGTTGGGGTCTGAGCTCCGACTCCCCATACATCATGGCACAAAGACACACAAAAGAGTGCGACGAGCTGCGCGACGTGACAGTCGCCCATTCATTCAGTCTCGGTTTCCTTGGTTGGATGCTTCGCTTGGGCATCGCTGATCCTCTCAACGTCAGAAGGGACTGTGACCAGGTCCGCCCCACCGACGAAACCTCCGTGTGGATGCGGGTGAGAGGTTCAACTGAGGGTCGATTTGCTCACTGCTACGTCTTGTCGAGATGTACAGTACGTACTAAACCATGTGCCCGACTTACATGGATGCTGATGCTTGCTGTGAGCCCTGGTCGATATGGCGCATTGGGGATCGAGTGTCTTTCTTGGTCTCCTCCGCCAGAAGTCTGCTTCCTATTGCTTTCCGCCTCACTCTTCTCGGGGTTCCCTTACTTCTGCAACCGAATGCATCCGTACTTCTTCTTTCCCGAGTTGTTCTTTTCCTTCGTTACTAGCTGTGTGCCCCTCGGGTAAGCTTGCCTTTTATTGTGTTAAGGATACATGCACACAGACTTCATCGACCGTCGACAGCAATTTCAACGACTTGATCTGCAAGATACACTCAATATTCTACTCCTGATATCCCTCCCGAAGGGCCGTTATCGGTCTTGGTTGCTCACCGGAAGTTCCAGGTGCTTAGCGACAACTTGAGCGCACTACACATCCAAAACAGAATTACAACCGCAACTGGATCGCCAGATGCGCACCCTCGGACTAGTCACTGAATTGCCGACCATAGAAAGTCTCTGACACGTCAACCCAAATCTGCTCTACTTGTCACTCGAGAGGGCTCTTAGATCCATGTCTGCGCTTACACCGAAGCTTGATTATTCGCAACATACCAGCCCAAGAGCCTCGCGAGCATTGCCGCCACTCAAACTCGTCCCAACATCTACTCCGCTGGACCGCTTGAGTTCTCAGTGACATCCACCATCCTGGAAATTTCGGGCATTTTTCCGTGAGTTTTCAGGGGTCCCGTTGGGAGTACCAGCACGACTCGATTGAGCTGTGTTTCACAAACAGAGATCGAAGGCTCAGTTACACAAGGTGACCATACCTTATCAGAAAGGCGAACTTGCGGCATCAGAGAATCGCAAGGCGTTATTGGTCAAAACTGTATCAACTGGGCGTTATTGCGAGCGAGCTTGACTTATACAGCGGCAGCCGAAAATGTCGGGGGCGGAGCGGGCGAGTCGGGGCGCCCGTGAAACCGTCTTTACCCCGCGACTCACTCACTCAATCCCGAACCCCTCCTTTCGTAGGTCGCCCCAGATTTCCCTACATTGTTCTATTCCTGGTCAATCTTTACTTCCCCTTGTTGTCCAACTGTCAAGTCTCGGAGATTTTCTTTTTTCAAATGTTGTGAGCAGTCAACATATAGCTCCCCTTACCCACGACCTTATTAATTCCGCTCTATTCTTATCGTAACCTTATCCAAGATAGGTGGCTTATCTTGCTGCCAATGATGTAATTTCTCATGGGAAGTCTCATGACTCCACATTCCGTCCGCATTTCATCTTTATTCCGACCTCGAATTGCATCAACAATCTTTGTACGACAGCTACTGTCAACCTTGGTCCCTCCCAGGCCGGACACCTTTCGCTATACAGTTCCTCAAAAAAATCACTTTCAGGTGAAATCGTAAGAAAGCGAGAAAGAGGAGAAGACAGCGTACAGCTTGAGTACCGGAGCAGTAGACGCAATTGGAGGACCTTCTTACAATCATGTACCGCCGTCATTATGGCCGACGCTGACCTCAACTCCACGACAGCCACGCACAATTCACCGCGGACATGGCTTCTCACCTCGGCCCTGTCGCCTCTTGCTGTACGCCTCATCCGTCTGCTACTTTCGCACGGCGATTACGTCGTCGCTTGTTTGCCGCCCCACGAGATCGATCACGATGATCGCAGCGCCGAGTTCCGCGAACTTGTCAATGAGTGCAAGAGTACACGAAAGGACCGTGAGGGTTGGAAGGACCGCATCCGTGGGATCCGGTGCGACGGAGGCACCATGGGCAGCTGCGGTGCTGCCATCGCCGAGGCTGTTCAGATCTTTGGACGTATCGACATTTTACTATGCTGCAAATCCGATGGTAAGTCCTCCTAGTGCGGAATGCTACAAACCTGACTGCCTCACATGTCGTGATCAACCCTCCCCCATGATATGGAAGAAAGCCTGCTAATTCGCTTCAAAGCTGTGGTTGGAAATGTAGAGGAGCTATCAACAACCCCGTTCACCCAGAATCTCGTTCGTGACCAGTTTGAGTCCGTCTTCTTTTCCCAGGTCAACTTCATCAGAGCTTCCCTTCCCCAGCTCCGTTCCCAACATACAGGCCACATTATTGTCCTCTCAAGTACAGGGGGCCACATTGGAACGCCTGGCATGTCAATATACACTGCCGCCACCTGGGCCCTAGAAGGCTTCTGCGACTCCCTCGCTTACGAAATTGCGCCCTTCAACATCAAGGTCACTATTGTGCAGCCCAACAAGGAAATCCAGTCCTTGACCAACCGCCTCACCTTTGCCCCCCAGATGCCCGCCTACGATCAAAGCCTCGAGTCAGTACCGAGCATTCGCGACATCCTCTCCAACGTCCTCAACACTCACCCAGATACGGCCCTACCCTTGCCCATGTCTCCAGCGGAATCAGGCCCCTCACCAACGTCACCTGCAAGCTCAACCATCGAGCCAGATGCTGTCCCCGGCGACATCCTGCACAGATATGCGAAACTACCGCCTGGAGCAGCCGATAAACTTGTGATGGAGACGGTGCACGCTCTCTCGGCCATCGGGGGCCATGAGAATCCACCAGCGAGACACATTGTTGGTTACGAAGCTGCCCTTGCAGTGAAGGAGAAGCTCAGAACCGTGACGGAGGAACTTGAGGATTTTGTGGAGGCGAGCTTATCAGTTGATATATTCGAAAGCGAGTTACAAGCCGAGGCCAGAGATGGGAGAACTCTGGAACAGAGTCCTCAAGGGCCACCTTCGTCGGTGGGCTGAAATCCAGGCGGATTTAGTTCACAATTATTCGATGAGCAGCGGTGGTTAAATAAAGACCTCTCTTCGAGAGATGCAAGCTACCTCTATACTTTAGTTTAATAGGTCTCCAAACTGAACCAAACATGAATGACTAGACCAGCCCCCTTTTAAAACATGTGTGGCAGCTGGTCCAATTCCTTGTCTGCAATCAGCCCCTATGATATGATCTGTCCCCTACTATAACCTCTGAGGCTTCTTTGATATGTCTGCCTCGTAGCTGTAGGTCAGCTTAATATGCTCCCCATCCTAGTACTAGCGACATTTCTCACACATCGACTCTATCACGTTATCTTTAGATTATCAGACTCAGTTGGCGACGTTGATAGAGAGATGTGAATTAAGGTAAGGCCGTCGTCTAGTTTCAGTCAATAGGCGCCGCCAGAGCAACAAAGAACAAGGGAGGGGGGATGGCGCGGCAGGGATCTTACTATTTGGCTCAACTACTATGATCAACTCGACCGAACTGGTGTGACAAGCATGGTGGTGCGCCTGTTCCGGTTGATTTAGTTGAGCGTGGCTGGCTGCCCAACTGACCTTGATAATTATGATAAAATTTGGCCTTCCGCAGCCTTATTTGTCACTAAAAATTACCAGCCATCTAATAAGCCGCGTTTGGATTTTTATGAGAGCAGGTCTTTGAATCTAGATAGATCTTACCTAAAGTAAGCAGAACTTTAGGAAAAAGCTAAGATAGATACTGTTATGTTATTATACTTTCCAAAGCAGCCACCTCCAAAGTCACAAGTAGTAATAGAAAGAACCTTGTTTCTTCACAAAGAGGCTTATAACCGGTGGCTGCAGCTAATCGAGCAATGCTCCCTTCTGTGAATGGGAAGAAACCTCGGCTAGGGTACAGCCATGCTGAACACAAAGAAAGATTCTCTATTAGAACTTCATTTCTTACACAACTCATCTTCAACTCCGAAGAAGAGCACTACAATGCCTCCACGCAAAACTAAAAATACTGCCAACAAAGGCACCAAGACCACCAAAACCAATCGAGAACCTTTTCCGAAGAAACCTAACCCTCGATTATTTTCCATACCAGTTGACAAGGGCTTTCAAGAACCCCCTGCATCTCCCGCCCAAGCAAGGCCTCGTACTATCGACGCCGACGATGATACCGCGTCTGACTAGGAGCTGGACGAGGATGAACTCGTGGAGTTGGAAGAATGCGACGGGCCTGAAGATAATCCAGACGGCTCTGATGACGAGGAAGAGTTCGACGGGTTCCTGGACCTGGACAATGACGATACTCCGCTGTATGCGGAAGACCCTGGCGACGAAGAGGAAAACGACGATGAAGCCAGCCCATCAGGCCGGCTGGTAAAACGACCCCGTATCAGAGCTGATGAGAATGGAGAGCAATGCACCGATCTTTGCAATGCCCGATACCCTGTTCCAGCGGGTGACAAAGACGTGGAACGTTTCCAGTCTCAACTCAAATCGCTGGTTCAGCGACTGGCCGTTTGGGCACAATCCAATAATTCAGAGGGAGAATTCCATGAATGGATAAAGTTGGATCGATCACAGAGAAGCATGACCCGTGGCTTTAGGAATATATTGGCCAACAGCGACCATGAGGATTTGGCAAATAACATCCTCACCCATATGCCAAAGAAGTCACAGCAGGTACTGGGTAGGCAAGATCTCAAGCCCGCGGATCTCCTGGAGTTGCCAGAAGTCTCGAGCGGTCACCTACATCGTCTGGTCTACCTAGATGTGCCCATCCAAGTTGGCGCATCCAACACGCGCATAGTACCATCGCGTTTCCGTCAGAGAAGCCCAGTCAAGTCAGTAAAGGCAGTCAGGCCTGGTTTTGACATCAATGAAGCGGCAGAGGTCAAGGTGTATGTTGGGTCCAGCGTGGCCAGGCCCGGAGGATACACACGCATTAAATGCCACGAAACGGAAGCAAACCGTGTCAGCGACCAGCCGCGCGGGTTGCATTACGACTTTATTGGGCAAGCCGGAGTTGTGCCCAATTTTCGCTTCGTTGGGGCTTGGACGAACCCGTATGTAATGGAAGACGGGCATGACAGCCAGGATCTGACCCGGTGGCTTCCGGTGCTTCTGGAAGGACTTCTGATGGTGTTCTTGGGAACCTACCATCGTGACTACCGTATCCCAGCCGAAAAACTCGAAGCCATCTTTTCTAATTCCTCATATAACCTTGTCGACCAATTGCGGCTTGGTTTACAACTTCCGGACTTTCACGAATACACTCTGAACCGAGCATGGCCATTGAAGCAAGGGGTCTGTGGCGGAATGGTAGTAGCACGCCAGTGTGCTAATCCATCTTGCTGTCGTCCGGCCTATCACTCGACCAAGGATAGTCAGTTCCCCGAATTTATCGGGACGAGCATGCTCATCCCGCTTGAGGGACCTTTATCGCCACGCCTGTGCTGGGGCTGTGTTAAACATGCGCGACGAAATAACGGCTTGATGCGATCGCGAGAGGGCTCTGCCAATGGGCTATGGCGCCGCGAGTTGGCAAACGGGGGCCATCCCATTAACATCGATTGGTTGAAGAGGGGAAACATCCCCAAATGCATGAACGCAGCTTGTGGTGTGACCATCCCCGAGGGTGCCAATCTATACGGGCTCATGAGTGGGATCCGCTGCCATAGATGCCATTGTTTTGCCAGGAAAGCCCACAAGGAATGGGGCGAAGCCTCGAATTCTAAACCGAAGAAGATGAACCCACCATGCGAGTGTGATGTATGTCACCAGTCGACATCGCTGGTACACACCTGGAACCAGGAAGATGAACAACAGCTATGCGCTACTTGCAATACAATGCGGTGCTGCTTTGGCACTGACAATCCTGACCCTTCTGTTGCATCAGATACAGTCCTCTCGTGTGTCAACCCGACTTGTTGCTCTCTCGGGTCAAAGCTAAAGAATTTCACATTCTATATCGAGGACACCATCAACAGTATCTGGAGGTGCCTGCTGTGCGATTGGAGTTATTCTGTCTTTGGACAAGAGATGCCATACGGCATCGAGCATGACGTGACCTCCGATCTATTGCTGGATGCTCTTAGACCAATCGTACACCACAGATTCAACGCAACTAGGTGTATTGAGTGTCAGCTCTCTGCCACGTTCAGCGACTGGGAGTATGTTCCAAAACGTGGTTTTCGATGTGGCATGTGCGGCACTCGTCGCTGCGCGAATGACAAGTGCAACAAGCCCCGAGCGGTTGCTATCAATTCACTCGTTCGAGATGAAGATCTTGACGATCTATTTTGCATAGTGTGTTTTGGTACCAACTGGCAGCGCGCTCGTAGAGGGCGGCAAAAGCGCAAGCACTTTGCTGTCCGATCGAGAAGAGTCCCAAGTACAAGAAAATGTAAAAATCCAAAGTGCACACGGACTCTGGCAAATTGTGGCCCGGACATGAGATGGGCTTTTGAACCTGGACATCTCGCAGACGAAGACTGTATTCGGTGCAGTGCTTGCCATCGGCACTGGCTAGAAAACAACGGAAACGAGAGAGTTCCACGGGTAATCAATGGGCCAAGGACTTGCCTCAATTGTTCCAAGGTAGTGCAACCAGGAGATTCGACCGATTGCCGTATTTTTACACGTGCGACGGATCTGCCTGGGCTGTGGAGATGTCGACCTTGCTACCAGCAGTTTCGGAAGAACGGAATAGACCGGGTACCTCTTCCGCCTTGATCCTGCGTTAATCCAAACTGCAATAACACAGAAGGGAACTACTCCGAGCGTTGGTTTTATGAGAAGGGCCACTCTCTTGACCGAGCACACTGCCGTTGCAGCAAATGTCACTATCACTATAAGGCTCATGGCACTGAAAAGTTATATATATAACGTATACTAGGCTTAGATCCCTATGGCTATAGTTAACTATATCTATATCTATGTCTATTTAAAGAAAGAAAAGGGTTATTTACAGCTGGTCATACAACCTCATAGAACTGAGCGCTTCGGTACCCTGAGTGCGGCAGTGGCAGCCTGGTGTCCGACCTGGATGTAAGTTCGAGGTTATATCAGCTAGTATAGGTGGCTGTGAGGGCAATCCTGCGGAGTTCATGTTCAAATCAACTCCTGCTACGAAAACGGAGCCTCCTGCGAAAGAGCGGTACATCGAGACGCACAAGCTATTTGACAGCATCGCCGAAGAAATGAGCAAAGAGATGGCCCCGTCAATACTCGAAAAATACAACGATAAGCTTGCCAGTTGGGACGGCAAGATGAACTTGTCTGAAGAAATGACGTCGATGAATCAGCCAGCCAAGTATGAGACCAGGATCTCCACCCGCATCTGCGAGCCGGCACTTTGAGAGGGCCCCTTTGTCCGAGCTATTCGCCCAGACTGAATCGATCGCCCTGGACTTGAACAAGGACAAATTTGATATAGCTGTCACGCTGAAGGTTGCATCTCACCGACTGGGAGTCTACAACAAACACATCGAGTACATGGACAGGCACCGCCTCAATGAACAACCTGACTCCGCGCAGCTGATGAAGGAGTATCTTGGGCAGTTCCGTACCATCGACAGAGGCATCATTGTCAAAGCGATCATTGATGCCAACGCCGAGAACCTAGTCCCAATCAGTGAATAGTATATGAAGAAAATTGACCCGAAGGGAGAGAGAGACAGCAACAGGGATTAGCTTGCCCAGCTATGTGCCCTCGACAAGGAACAAGCCGATGTCTGGTGTATGACAACCACCGCGCTCTGACGCAATGGGCATAACAACAACTCTCGTGTGATAAAAAAGTTTGATAACTTGATCGATATGGCTGCTGGCGGACGCCTGCTTGAGGGGATCAGGAACACATCGGATGAGTTCGTCGAGCAGTACGAGGCCACCTAAACAGCCATTCCAGCCAAGAGAGCCAAGTTCTCTAAGATAGATCTTAACCACTGATATATCCTCCAAGCTGCAGTAAATTCTTTCTCACAAGAATGGCGATAGCGAACGAGACCCTGAGACGGGGATGCACGAGACGAGAATGATGGACAGACGATCGTGAACGCTGTGAATTGGTTGACGGAAGGTAATGACGGGACAGATTTCTAAATTTGATGTATGGCTGCGCTTGGAGATCTTTTTGAGGGTAGGGTGCCAGGTCTGCCACGTGATCTTTGTAGGGTTGACGGGACGGGACGGAGGCCCGTGCGAATTCGTTGCGAATTCGTGGTTAGGGGAGTCAGCTATTTACGGACGGGGCTTTGAGAGTTTACGGCATCATCATGAGCGGAACTTTGCAAGGCCACAGAGAGCCTTCTTTCCGGTGCTACCCTTCCATTCAAATAGATTGATCTAAGAAATCCATACTCAGGCTCCTTGGTTTCCAAGAAACTATTCTTTCCTTTGCTACTTGTAATATATCTTTCATACACTTCTTATCTCCTCCAAGTGACTGGCGGTTTACTGCTTGTCCTTGATATCGATGTGCTCCTCTCGAATGCTGGTGACGCGGCCCACCTCGGGGTTCTCGTTGTCCATATGCTTGGACATGTCGACAACGCCAAAGAGCTCGTCCATCTGCTCGAGACTGAGACCCTTGGTTTCAGGCACAAAGAACCAAACGAAAATACCCATGACGACCATGAAGCCGGAAAACATGAAGAACATGCCCTGTTAGTCTTATGTTAGCATCTTTCCTCCTTTATCAAAACCGAGACGATGGCGATGAAACTTACATAGCCAGCAGTGCCCATGGTCTTCTGCATGGTCAATACAGTCCTAGCAATAAGGAAGTTTCCGAACCTAATTTTTTTTTTTTTTAGTTTTGTTGTCTGGAGGTTCTGGAGATGTGCTTACCATTGGGTTGCGGCGCCGATGGCGACGTTGAGGGCTCGGAGACGCGCAGTGGGGATCTCAGACACGAGAATCCAGCAGCAAGGGCCCCAACCAAATTGGAAAACACTATTTTACGCATTAGTAATCTTCGTATGGTAAATGACTTATATCAGGTAAGTACTTACGCAGCCCAGAGGTAGATACAGACAATGGCGACATAGCCAAACGGAGAGATCTAGCACGTCAAGATTAGCTCTGCAAATTATGACAATCAACACAGTATGATTAAACTCACATCTTGTCCCGCAACCGGAGGCTCCAGACGACCGTAGATACCGATGATGCACATACAAACGCCCATGGCGGCACTTGTCCACAGAAGACTGCGGCGTCGACCGAGAGAATCGGCGAAAAAGAGGAGGAAGGTGGCACATCCAGCAACCTTGACGATTCCGTAAACACCAGTAGCAAAGAGGGAAACAGTCGTGCCAGTCATTCCAAGAGCCTGGAAGATCTGGGGGGCATAGTAGTTCTGCATAGCTGGTCAGCATCTCGACCAAGATCATTTCCCATGTCTAAATGCACTTACAACGGCGTTCACACCGGTCATCTGCTGGCAGAGCATGAGGACGACAGAGATGATGGCTCGCTTTCGGTTTCCGGGAATGGTGACGAGTTCCTTGAAGAGCGTAGAGGCGCTGGCATCGCCAGTAAGGCGCTTCTCGGCGGCGAGCTGCTCGGCCATCTCGTGAATCTCGTTCTGGAGATATTCAGAGTCCGGAGGAAGCCTGCAATAACATGTTTGTGAGTGACTGCTTTTGTGATCTAGTTTGTGTTGGTAACTTACATTCGCAGGGTGGTCAGAATGTTCGTAGCGCGCTCCCAGTTATCCTTGCGAGCACACCATCGGGGGCTCTCGGGGGCAAGAAGCATGCCACCGATGAGAAGGCTTTAAATGAATTAGCCAGCATTCAGTACCACAGAAATACCATCTCTTACATAGCGGGAAGGCACTGGAGAGTAAGGGGAACAGCGTAGACGGCGGGTGCCTTGAGGTGAAGAACGGCGCCGTAATTGACCCTGTTGTCGAGGTTAGCAAGGGCATTTGTTAGAGGCAACCACTTGGGGAAAACGTACCAGAAAGAAAGCATGACACCGGTAACGATGAACAGCTGGTAGAAGGCTATCACAGGTCAACATCAAAGTGCCAGGTTATGTGTTTTCAGACAGTAACTCACAGGTCAAACCACCACGGATGGCTCGGGGAGCGCACTCGGACACGTAGAGAGGGACCAGAGTCGAGGCAGCTCCAACGCCAAGGCCAGCGACGAAGCGTCCAATGTACATGACGGGCAGAGAACCTGTGGAGGTAGAGGAAGCCTGGAAGACAACGCCAACGGTGGTGATGGCGCCGGCTCCCATGAGGCAGAATCGTCGACCAAACTTTTCGGTGAACCACGAAGTGAAAAAGCAAGCAAGGAAGCATCCGGCCTGGAGAGTCGAGACAATGTTCTGGTCAAGCGTCACCTTGGCCTCGGGTGTGTAATTGAATCGCTCCTGAGTGGCCTCCATGGCCAGGACACCACCGATGGCACCAGTGTCCCAGCCGAAGAGCATACCACCGAAGCAAGATGCGCACACGAGCGCCATGACTCGCCAGTTGTAGATCTCGGTAGGATCATTCTTCATCGCATCGTTCCGCACGATCTTCTGAAGAATACGTACGAAGAGACCCATGATTGCGGTGTTGTCGCTGATGCTTCAATCGATAGGTAAGGGTGGCGTTGGTTCGGAGAGGGGGCGGACGTTGCCAGTTCGTGCAAGTTAAAGTATGGGGATAAAGATGTGGATATGGGGCCAACTTTAAGTTTAAGCTTTTTTCCCCGGATTCTGACAAGAAAGTAGGATCACAGAAGGGGAAGCTAGAGTGGAAAGGACTTGCTTATAAGGATCGATGGTTGAATCCGCCCATGATGAGAAATCTTTTTAGCATCTCCAAGGGCGGATCGCGCAAATTATATATGATCAACGGCGGCCTAGACCCCCAAGGTGATTAATGATGAAACTTATCGACCAGTAATGCCACATCCGGGGTTGCATCACCAGAGCCACACCCCCAATCTCGACGGATCCGCCTCATTGGTGTAAGATAGAATCTCCCTTGTCGATACGACAAGCTCCCCAGAGTCTCTGGGGAGGGTTGGCTCGTGCAATCTGGAGGCACGCATGAGGCACATGGGAACCGAGATGGGGTACAATGCCCTGGAGATTCCCCTCCCAGGCTCTACGAGGCACTCGGTCGCCTTTCCTTTTGGGCCATGCTGCTCCGATCTGGGCTTGCTTCTACTACGTGCAGACTATGCTCTCCCACTCTGGGGTACAGCCAAGGCGTAGAACACTTACTCTAGCGCGTGGGCTTGCAGTTCCTTTGACGTAGACGTCAAGAAACGGGTCAAAAAACCTCCACGAATCGACTCTCGTCTACGGTCCCAAGCAGACGCACCCTCAAGCCGTGGACGAACGACAGTACCCCGGCGCTGCAAGATGCCCAGATGGCGCCCAGCATGGCTCTGAGCCAACTCCTTTGGGGGCATCCAATATTGGCTTGTGTGTGGCAACGTGAGGTGAGGATTAGCGGGCGCCATCGTTGTCATTTAGGCTCAACATGCGGGGGGATGCACTGCCGCGTGGAGACTGGGGATGTGGGGAGAACCTCCACCAAGAAGCGTTTTCATCTGGGCATCGTCACTCTCCTGGAGTGTTGGGGGTGGTTGCGGCGCGGCAGAGCTGAGCTGTTTCCCCTCGCTTGCGTGCGCTGATTCGTGGACTATCAACTTTCCGGACAGGGATCGCGAGTCCGGGGAACTTGGACGGATGCGGAGCACTCTTTAAGGTTGAGCTTAGCTCTCATATCGTGCCGAAATAGAGTGAAATGATCAGCCTCAAGGCCAAGACCTTAAACCGGGGCCGGGGTCTTGGCTGTGCCACGTTCGAGACAAGAGAGCTGTCTGTCCCCCGCAAAGGAGAGTGGAATGAGCACACACCTTTGAGAAAGCGGGGAGCCAAGGATTGGAATGAGGAGAAAGATGACTCGAGCTGCTGATTGATGGAATATCCAGATTCCGCATCGTCTAGTTCATTTCCTCCAGTCATGCCTCGCTATCTAGTACAACCCAGGGAGCTGCAGTTGGGGTTACCACTTCCCGACCCAGGCTCTCAAGAGCCACTCATCTCCCTCTCCAGCCAAGTCGGGACAGCAGGCGGTTTAGCCCACCCATCCAGATAGCTCTCCTTCGCTACACCGACACCTGACGGCTTTGCGTAGATGGCGGAGATATACCAGACCGACTCCCCCGCCTTGATTGTATGCTGAAGGGTAGGGATCGTGCTGCGACTCTCGAGCAGGTTCGAGTTCGGGTCCGCGTTGACCAGCATGGCCTGACGATCTCCCAACGCCTCCAGCGCCTTAATTCCCACAGCACCTTTCGATACTGCAAACGCCCCTGTCTTACCACTAGCCCAGCCATCGGGGGTTTTCAGATCATAGTTGCCAATAATCCTGGGCGATGTGCCTTCGTGCTTCTCGTCGTTGTAAACATCGAGGTACCGCCCGTTGGTCGAGTTGACGTTGCAGATAGCAAAGGATCCATCTGCAGTCATGACTTCTCGCCCGCTCTCAATGTGGTGGACTCGGAGGTGCCAGTTGGGCGTGGACTCCTCGGGCGGGATGAGAAGAGTGCGGATCTTGACGTCGGGGAACGGCTTCCAGGCCGAAACCAGGACAGATTTACCATCGCGATCTTCGATCCCCGCATACTCGCAGAGCCGTCGAGTTTTCCAGTATTCGCCCCCATCATCTGACAACCCCAGCTGCGACGCCAGTGCATACTGCTCCAGCGAGAACAAGCCAGGGGGCACCGAGTATCCGTAGGCACTGCTGTAAGCAAACCCTCCGTATTTGGCATGAGTCCCTTTCATGGGATAGCTGCAAGCCTGTCCCGAAGACAAGAGCATGCAGTGTCCTCCAAGATAACTGGGGGAGACACTCGGTCAGTATCGCAGCATTTTGACGGGCATCAGCATTTCTCACCTCATGATGTGACCGGGTTGTGCAAGAGGCTTGACCTTGGGGATGACACCACTGGTCGACTCTTCCTCAGATGTCCAGAAAGGGTGGTCCTCCGGTACAGCTAGGCACATAAACGCCAAGCATGCCCAATACTATGCGTGGTCAGTCGGCTAACCGGCATGGATCTTGCAAGGAAGACTTACCGGGCTCCCCGGGCTATTGTAGTTCTCGGCCATCTGGTCCTCATTAGCAGGCGTCGTCCCTCTCTGACAGGCTGGAGCGGCTGATACATACATACATGTTTGGGTATGAGTACCCAATTGACAACGTTCCACTGGATGTCCACATGTCGTGCTGAGTCTGCCACCAGCGCAGGTGGCGAAGAACGACCCCTTTGACCATTCCCCAGGTCAACGGCGCAGGCAGATCAACGTTGGCATAAGCTAAAGCTCCCCAGAAGGAAACCATGGCGAAGCGATAGCCTACACTCCGGCCATAGGGGATCGCTCTTCCTTCGTCATCAAAATAGTGAATAAGATCTAGAGCGACCATTTGCGCGCGTTTCTTGAACTCTTCTGCACGCTCTGGGTCATCTTCCCCAGCCAAATCAGCATAGAGAAGCTGCAGGAGCTGGATGGCGAAGCTGGAGGAATAGTAGTCCATTTCTGATACACTAATGTTAATCATGGCCCGCGTCAAGCTGAGTGCTCGAAACTTACGGTGAATGCCCTCTGGTCCATCATTGGACCATCCACCTCCACGATAGAAAGTATCCAAATGCTCGATGTCGCTGACAAGTCTCTCCTGAGAGAACTTTCCGCCGTTCTTCTTCAAGCCTAGATTCGCAAAGACTCGGAACCAGAGCCAATTCGTGTTGGGCATACTAAAGTTGCTAGTTAGCTTATGCCTGATGAAGCAGTTGAATAAACTGACTTTTTCTCGTTGATCGAGTTCCCCAGCCAAGACTCGATATTGTCTCTCTCCTTGTCCGACATGCTGTCCCAGATCTCTGGCACAACGGCAAGGGCCCAGCCTGTAATAGGTTGGTCAGAATTGGGCCCATTCATGGCATCTTAGACTGCTTACCGAGCGGGCACATTTCGACCATCCTCTGGTCATTGTCCTGGGGATAGCCCCAATACTCTGGGTTCTCAGGGTCGGTGCCGTTCTTGATGCCTTGAATCCACAAGTCCTTGCCATTGTATTCGCCGCCGCCCGCAAGCAAAGCAGCCAGGCCCCAGAGCGGACGGCAGATGCCCTCAACCTCGGAAGCGGTTTGGTCAAAGCGCACCGCCGTTGCGCCTGGGCATTTGACTCGCGCCTTTTCCGGTGAGAAGAAAGGCTCTAGAGGGTCAAGAAGCGTACGGAGAAGCTCTTGAACCGAGGCACGATCCTGGATGTCAACTTTTGCAAAGGGATGGGTCCCATTGTAGCCGAGACAGAGTCCTTTGTTTGAAGCCATACTGATCGAAAGATTCTCAAATGGTCAATGGGTGGTTCTCATTGAGGGACATGCGCAGAACACGATGATGGGAATAGAGGCATATATCAGTCTCTCTACCCATGCGACTCGCGACTATCATCCACCGAGATCATGCTTCCGCGGGCTGCACCTAAGAACATACGCCCTGCGGATTATGGTCCAACAAGCGGGGGCCCTGCTGAAAAGTTGCATGACCGTAATGCCGATGATGGAGGGTTAGTGAGGGGTGAAGAGCCAAGGGCCAGGGTGGTACAACGACGACCCCAAACTTATTGGGGGAGAGTCATGATGATAGCCAAGAACGGAGCTGTATGAGCTTGCAATGCAGTAAAGATCATCATCATGCTCCGTGATTAGTCTACATGCAGAAGCGGAGCAGTGGGAGTCATGATGGCAAATGTTTACCGTGCTGAGAGAAAGAGTTGCTCGCTTTGTCAGCGGTTTGCTGTGCAACAGCGCGTTACCCTAGACTCCTTGTTTGCACCTTTTGGCGCGTCCATTTGGTAGGATTGGATAATCCCAGTCAAAGGCTTGTCTTTGTCGCTTTAGGTTATCAAAGATCCCTAAGAATATCTCTCGTGCCTTAGGTTTTGTGTGGTGCGCGCAGAGATGGTGGCTAGGTGCTCTCGATATCTTGTGGAAGCCGCCTGTTGAACCTGCAAATATCTGGACTAGGCACCACCTTTCGTCATGCTGAACAACTCCACAACCATGGCCGAAGAGGATGTCGAGAATGAACCGACGATCATCGTCGACACAAGTGACAAGGTGTTTCATCCCCATCAGCCGTCATCATCACCTTTATCTCTACATGCAGTACCAGAATACGACGATGCAGCAATTAAATTGAGCCAGATATCAGATACTACGTCAACATCACCGGCCAAACCAAATGAACCCGCCACGGGAACCCGTCGGAGAAGCAACGCAAAGAAAAGGGTGGTCGTGAAGAGGGCGGCTAGAAAATCGAAATGGGACGCCGAAAACATCTTGACTGATCCAAAGTCTCCTCTGGCGTCGGCCGACCTCAGAGTAAGGCCTTCGAATCCGCGAGACATGACGCGAACGAGGTACTAACAGGAGCAGAGCATCTTGTCGAACCCGATGGCCTGGGAAGTTCTCGATTCCCAAGAGAGAGCAGAGATCCTAGCCTTGTTTCCCGACACCCAGCATATCCTTGACTCGGGCACGGAGGATGCTCGCCCGGATTTTGCATCGCTCATGAATGACGATAGCTTCCGCTACGACTGCGCCGCCTACACGGAGAACATTGCGCAAGGACGACACGACCCCGACTGGTTGGCTTCAGCCTGGTCGGCTCATGAGCGACGCAAGGCGGGTGATTTCGACGAGTATCTGCACAACAAGTTCGCAGAAGAGTGGGGGGTTGAGTTGCCCCAAGAACTAACGACACAGCGAAGACCTGCCGTCTCGGGGGACGATAGCGATGCGAAGACGGAGGGACAGCAGATTAGGGCAAATGGACATTGGGATGCTGCAGATACAAAGATGGATGGCATCGAGATGTACCAGCAGGGAAATCACCAGAACGAAAATGGAGTAAATGACCACAAATCCTTGCTCGAGGAAGAAATGGTCGTGGCAATCGGTAAGGGAAGGTGTTCACATATAGATGCAGATGGTGAAAGGACAGCGGATGAGCTAGTCTAAGCATGCGATGAAAGGAAGATGGACGGGAACTCATAAATTCTTGAGATTTCGAGGGGAAATACCCAAGTAGTTATTAAACTCCCTTGTTTTTATACATTCTCTCCATACAAGCTTACTCTAACCTTGCGAATGGTAACATTGAGAGCCAGTCATCAGTTTTTTTTTGATCGGTGCAGCAGACGACCCACTGATTTTTTAGAGGCATCCACCAAAGAGCGTACTTCAAGACTCATGAAATTCTTACTGTTATTTCGAACATCTCATCGCTAGCACCACCATCGATCCCGATACTTAAGTAATACAGAATCATCAACCAGCCATTAACCCTCCCTGAGATCAGAGTATCTCGGATTCGTTTGTGAATCTTGCGCCCCTGGTGCCAAATACTGTCCTTCGTGGTGTCCCACGCCCAACCCCAGAGCATGGCACCGACTTCCAACATCCACGCCCGGTCACATAGCCTGCTGCTATTGCAGAAGCTACTGAACCTGCGTGACGGCGCAAGTCCCCTTACTCTCGTCATCGACAACCTCGAGCAGCCTGCGCGGCCTGTGCTTAACGAGTTTGTATCGCGGGCAAAGGTGAGTCCTATTCGCTCACTGAGACGAGGCGAGACACACCGACTGATTTTCCGGGCCGGAGCAGATCGCAAAAACTCAAGTCATCTTCTTGTCATTCGTGACGCTCAAGAAGCCTCAAGACGTTGATGTCTTCATCAAAGCCGCTGGCAGGGATCTGCAATCGGTGCGCAAGGACTTGGTGAATCATTACCCAGCGTTTAATCCGCTGGTGGACAAGGGAAAACCAGCACAGAGTAAGTCGAGCAGAAGTACACCCTGGAATAGAACCCCAAGCTCACATTTAATCAAGGAGCAGTCTTGGTGATTGACTCTCTCAACGCCCTGGCCGCCGCCGCTCCTCAATCACTAGCAAACTTCCTGTCAAGCATCATCACCCCTGCAGTCTCCATCGTCGCCACATACCACGACGATGTGCCTGTGGTGCTGCCAAGGTCGTTCAGCGAGTACGAACCTCACCCGTTCACGATCCTGTGTCACCTTGCCACAGCAATTCTGAGGCTCTCGAGTCTCTACCAAGAGATCGAGCGACAAAAGGCGCGGAACCGGAGCATCCAGGAGCCGGAATGGGGCTTGAATGAGGATCGCGAAGGAGTGCTCGTCGGTCTAGGAGAAAAGGGCAGGGGCCGAAGCGAGGAGAGCAACGGAGTAGTGATACTCATGGAACTACGGCGGCGGAGTGGCAGAACGGTCTCCGAAAAGTTCATTCTCAACTCCAAGGATCTATCAGCAGCAGCAGCGTCGCCTGTTCCTGGCAGGGTGTGCTTGCTTACAGACCACCCAATGTTTGCGGCATCGGCAGATGGCGGCGAGGCTGGTGAAGGCGAGGAGGAGCCGGAGAGCACATTCAACCTTGGACTGACGGAAAAGCAACGGAAAGATCGCGAGGGTATCGTGTTGCCTTACTTTGATGCGCAGACGGATATTGGAGCTGGCGAGGGAGGGAGGATCCTGTACGAGATGGGAAGGGAGGACGACTTTGATGACGAAGAGGATGAGATTTGAAAGTCGAACTACATGTTATGAATGCGGTTTCAAATGGCGAAGAAGACGCCTACGGGTTTGCGAACGGTTGGCTCAGGATTATGACTATTGGCCTCGGGACAAATAGTTATGTGCAATCGGCCGTTTCAATGTCACCACTGAGACAGACGCCATATTGAATGGAACTGCAAGAAGTAAGACTCATTTAAAATGGCATGAATGACATATCTTTTATATTATTTCATAAGAAGAAGAAGAAGCCAGAGGATCCTTTGTGACCAAGGAAGGGAATATGTCCTTACAAGATCGTTATCTAATCTGGACCCCATGCTCTTTTGGAGGTTGCATCCCTGAAAACAGCAATGCACGGCCAAGCTCCACTCTCCAATTAACATGAACCATCCATCATACGGTACCTTTTCCCAGCATAACGAATTAACGAACCAAGCCTCCTGGAACCGACTACATATACCAAATTGAAATTGGAGGTCCATTGCCGTAAAGAACCAGCTTCAATCTTCTTACCGATCCTGCAAGCGACTTTGTTTACCTACGCCGCTCCGACGTCATCCCTTTCGCATCGCGTGTCTTCTTGACACGTCGCCAGCCCGGGAAATAAAGACCACCTCTGCGACGTTGCAGCCTTCTTGTGTCCAACCTTTCACCCAGACTCATAGCCCAAAATGATCTTCTCGACGCAAATATCAAGGCTAGACGGTAAGACCCTGCTTCTGGCCCTTGCGTGTAAGAAAACCACGAAGAGCTAACACCTCCCAGGCCTCATGCTCTGTGCCTCTGTCGACGATGAACAGGTATAACCACCACAATATCTCTGCCTCCAAGCAGACAAGACACTCACACTTCCCGCTCTCCAGGCCGAAGCTTCTCTCGCAGACACCAAGCAAAGCGTGCGCCAGGTCCTCCGCAAACTCACCCGCAACTCCGAGCCGCAAGCCTCCATCGAGACACACGCCCAAACCATCCACTACCTGATCGACTCCGACATCATCTTCCTCGCCATCTGCGCCCCCTCGTACTCGCGCAAGCTCGCCTTCACCTACCTCGCCGACCTCGCCCGCGAGTTCACAACGACCTACCCCGTGGCCCAGGTCCACTCCCCCGCCCTGCGGCCCTACGCCTTCATGGAGTTCGACACCTTCATCTCCAAGACAAAGACCACGTACTCGGACTCGCGCGCGTCCGCGAACCTGGACCGCCTGAACGACGAGCTGCGCGACGTGACAAAGGTCATGACCAAGAACATTGAGGATCTGCTATATCGCGGGGACAGCCTGGAGCGCATGGGCGAGATCAGCTCCCGGCTGAGGGACGACAGCAAGAAATACCGCCGCGCTGCTGTGCGGATCAACTGGGAGCTTCTTCTGAAGCAGTATGGTCCCTTTGCGGCTTTGGGGTTCATCATCATCTTCTTCTTGTATTGGCGGTTCTTTTAAACAATTGCAGGCGAACTCTTGATGCTCGAAACTTATATAATACCTACGTTCAGCAATGTAACTAAACATTTTCTTCGTTCGCAACTATGGCTGTGGAGAGCGACAAGACCGGGAGGAGAAAGCCACATTGTGAACACTACAGCGATAGAAGAGTACATAGGTTGTAATGTCAAGCTGAATTTCATGGCTGTTGACGCTGGGCCTTTAACATAGTCCAGATCTTTTAACTGCTGCTACGTAAATAGCAAGCTCTTCTAAATCGCAACTTCCGGGAATAATCGCAACCTAAGCGGATTCGTTCCGCGTCATGTTCCTTGAATGACTCCAAACTCCATATGCCAGCGTTCTATCCACATCCATCATCGCAAAGAGAAACCCGCATATCCTTGCGTATCACATTATAGAGCAGTTATTTGAAGCCGCTGGCGCCTGGGAAGTAGGCGCAGTAACTGTGTGCTGCCACTCGAGGTGCTCTTGGAACGCAACCATGTCCTCGTAGCCGAGATCTGGCCGGTACGCATCCTCCTCGTCATACTCTTCCTGTGGCTCCGCCGAGTCGGTTTCGCAATAGGGGCACAGCAGACCGGCCATCCAGTCGCGGTGTTGCGGTGCCACGTGGTTGGCGATGGCGACGGGCGCAAAAACGACCTGTTTCTCCTGGTGGCCCGAAAGAGTGAAGCCCGTCGCTTGCCAGTGAGGGTTGTCGGTCGTCGGCGATAGGGTCAGGATGGGAGAAGCCGCGGCCTCTTGGAATGTTCGGATCGAGGGCATTGATTCGATATCCTCCCACACGATATGGCCGTCGCAGTAGTCGCACACATAGGCAATATCGCGATCGCCAAAGCGCTTGAACGACCCCACGAGGTTGCACAAGCGCAGCTCCTCCCGGTATCTCCGCGCATATTCTGCCTCGTCCGGGACGGCTCGGTTTTCTGTCCACTCGCGCTGTTTCCGGTGGACGAGGAAAGCGCCTAGGCATCGCGAGGACGCTTCCTTTTCGGAGTTGAAGATTCGTCGCGCCGCTCGGCATTGCGCTCTATGTAACTTCCGCTGCAAGTCGAGCGTCTCGCGAACCCAGATGGGGTTGATTGCACCGCCGGAGCGGCCCCAATCCCTGATGTGTTGTAATTGAGTCGCAAACTGCGCTCTTATAGCTTTTAGTTCTTCGACAGATTCATCTGGGGAGATATGTCAGCACAGGGTTTGTTCGATCTGACGAACAGCTTCATGGTTAGCGCCCAGGGAGTAGGACCAAGGAAAATCCACTGTTGGAAGAGCGCATCGCACGGTGACATACATTTGCGGTCGGTCTCGTAATATATCTGGCCATTGACCAAAGGCGACAGTTCCTGAAAGTCCTTCTTTGCCTCGTCAAGCACGGTAGCAAGGGCGCGGACCTGCTCGTGTTCGTCTGGGCCCCAATGGCTCTTGTCAGCCAAGCTGAGGATGCGCAGTGCTTCGGCGATGAGGTTCGCAATGGCCGCAAGCAATGACCCGACCGAGTCGAGGCTGCTCATGATTTGGTGCGAGAAGGAAGAGAGAGAGAGAATGAAACCGAGAGGGTGCCCAGTCCGAGGCAACGTCCCCAGTGGCGGGGTCGCGTGCGCTTACTGTCCAGAGGCGCAAGGATGCGGAAACCAAACGAAGCAGAGCCGTAAACGTGCCCTGAGCGTGGGTGGCAGCGATATCAGCTCGATTTGATCAGACTCAATCACCGTCGTCGTCTTCGTCGCGAGGCGAGGGACTTCGGCGACTGAGAACGGCGCATGGGCGTGTTATCGGCTCGAACCGGTCTCCGGCTCGAGAGGCGGGAGAAGCGCTGGAGTAGTTGACGGAGAATGCGCCTGTTTTAATACATGATCCAAGGCATGAGGCTGAGCACCCGGCAGCGACGTGGGGCATGCATACGAGAGCAATGTTCGTACTGTACTTAAGTATTTGTGTTCCGAGACAGACGGAGAGATCCGATGCCCTTGGACAGGAGATGGTCACGGACGTAACTAGGGATATCAAAGGGGCCTAAAAGGTATCGTGAGAGTGGAGGGCGTCGGCGCGCGAGGCAGGCTGTGCAAGAGGACGCTGGGGTACGTAGGCAGGAGTTTAGCTTTAAGGGGTCCTGGAAGCCGCTGAAGAATCCCGGATAGGCACCTCAGCTTAAGGGAGCTTGTCTCCCTACGGCAACAGCACGCGAAACCATTGCTCTGCAGCACCGGTTGAGTTCTATACTGTCAAGTTATGGATTTGATGTCGTAGGTATCGACCGGAGCTCCGGGGAAGTAATATGACGGAATTGCGCTACGTGGTACAGTTATGGAGCGGTTTCAGGATAGTTGAGTGGCCCCCTGAACCTTAGTAGCATTGCCCTGTGTAGAACCCTGTGGTGGGCTGTGTAGCGTGCCTGAATCCCGCTGCAGCGCTGTTGATATGGAAGTGGCTTAGTTCAAAAACCTACGTTGACGGGGGTAGCTGGAATGAGAGGTTCTGTTGCCATTGGTGGTCTATTTTCATTTCAATCATAAAATACCCGATACCTCAACCCTTTCAAGTGTAAAAGCTTATACCCTGTGGTTTATAGGAGCAGTATCTATAATTAGTAAAACTTGAAAAGCGCCTTGAGAGTCTGGTTCTGAGTTGAACCAGGTCTAATAACAGTCCAACACGGTTTTCGTGTAGCTCAACAGCAAGCCAGTACAATGAGTTTTATACATGGATTTGGAGGATGCGGCTATAAGAGCGTCTTCCACCTACCTATATTACATTGACAAAGGCCACTTTGAGAATCCGATTCCTCCACCAATCGACGGCTCTCTCGTAGGGTTAACCATTGATCTGTAGAGGCATTTTGGGGAAAAGGAGTGAATCGAACACCAAAAAAAACTCTCTAGTAGATCTCCCTTTACTTTCTCTTCTTCGCCTTGCCGGTGTCGGCACCACTAGCCTTCGCCTCAGTAGCCTTGACATCCTCAAGCAACTTCTCCTTGGCCTCGTCCTTGGCCTCGTCCTTGGCCTCGTCCTTGGCCGCCTTATCATCCACAGCCTCCTCCTCACCGCCCTGACCAAACTCGTTAACACGAGAGTAGTCAACTCGGTAGGCCCAGCGCTGATAAATGTACACAAAGAAGATGATATCGTCGCGGAAGGTTGCCAGGCGGTGCAGGAAGGGCATCTTGATGGTCCAGGCAAACAGATCGTCGATAAAGGTATTGAGAAACTTGTACATCATGGCCTTGGCGGGCATGTGCGCGATGCTCTTGAGGCGGTAGTTGATGTACAGCGACGGGACCATCATCAGGAAGCCGTAAGCGTAGACGGAGCCGACCAGCGTTGTGATGATGTATGAGTACCAGGACTTGTGCGACTCGTACATGAGCGAGTAGATACCGTACGCGATCAGGAGAGGCACGCCAGCAATGTACATGTATTTGAAGGCGATCTCGTCATACTCCTTTGTCTTCTCCTCAGTCTCGGACAACTTCTGCTTATCCTCAAAGGCGATTGTGTAGGGGAGGAAAGATCCGGGTCCGGCAGGGCGGAGGCGGACGTTGACAACTGTTGTAATCTTCCAGAACTCGATGACAATGCCCACGACCTGGGAAGCGAGGATCATCCAGCTGGTGCTCTGCGAGTTGTCCAGAAGGTACAGGAAGATAACGGTCTGCATAAACACATTGGCCAGGATGGAGCGCACCGAGATACCGACGTTGTCCTTCTTCTTGCGGTAGTGGGCAATATCGGATCCAAAGGCAAGTGTCTCGAGAAGCATGTGAGCAATGCTGACTACGATGGTGATGCCGAGCAAGATCGGGTTCGAGTCGATGAAAACCTCCTTGATCATCTCAATCTCCGTGCCGTCGCCACCGCCGGGAAGCGAGCTCCCGAAGGCGGCCTGCCGGGCAGACTCCTTGGAGTTGGCCTCGAGGGTCGCCATTAGCTGGAACTGCCAGCCAGCGAGGTTGCCGACATCGATGCGCAGCGGGAGCTCCTTGACGGTGTCATTGAGCAGAGTCATGTGGTTGGTAAGCTGCCAGAAGGTGTTGACGAAAAGAACCGGGTCTATCATGGTCAGTTTTCAAGAATCAGAACAGAGTGGACATGTTCAACGTACAGTACCAAGCGTGCTGACCACTTCCATCTCGGGCACCAGTGGATTCGAGGTGCAAGAATTGTCGGACTTGGGGAGGAATAGTAGCAAAGTCCTTGACGCCCATGTCAGGGACGAAAGAGAAGGTTGCATTGGGGTGGTAGTAGTTTGCAATGACCGGACCCTTTGGCTCGTCGTCTTCAGGCTCCGGAACATCAGGCGCTGGGACGTCGTCGAGCAGATTTCGCGTCTTTGCAACCTTCTTCTTGGGCAGGTACTGGGTCAGAGGCCATGCAAAGTGAAAAGCCTTGGCAGGATCGAAGCCAGACTGCTTGGGATCAAGATTGCTTCCCGGGAGACCAATGTAGAAGTGGCCCCAGAGGGTGCCATTGTGCTGGACAGCTTTGGGAACCGTGAATGTCGTCTCGATCGTGCGCTTGTCGGAACGGTTGCTGAGGTGGAAGTCCTTCTCCTGCAGAACAAGGTACTCGCTCGCCGTATCGGATATGGGGATCGGATTGAACGACGGCGAGAGGGTTACGATGATGTCGACGTGACTATCTTGAGGCCAGATAGGCGCAACGTTCTTGGGGATATCACGATACGAGGCGCCCTCGTTGAGATCCTTGGGTCGGAACTCAAACGGAGGAATGCCTTCGGTGTTGCCAGGTACTTTGATGATCTCGCCCGTCTCCGGGTGGTTGATTTCAACGGCTCGCTGGTCCTTCTTGGTTGCGTAGTTGATCGCCATGTTGATGCCAAAGTAGACGGCGCCGCCGAGGAGAAGCTTTTGGAAGGGAAATCCCTACACATGAAAAACATGGTTAGCAATGAACTGGAAGTGTTATCAGCTCTCGGATGCGCTTTGCGACAACTTACACCTCCTCCCTGTTGCTGTTCGCCCTGGGCAGCTTGCCTCTGGGGCAAGACTTGTGCTTCGGCCATCGCGCGTAAGGCTTTTGAGCTAGGCTTGCAAGGTGAAGCGAAAGCTCAATGCACTTGAGCTAGATGGCTTTCCTGGCGAGACCCTGATGTCAAAGCAAAGGATGTTGGGTGTTGCGCCTTGTGGCGAAAATGTGTGGTTGCCAAAAGTTGTCGCGCTTCAGGAACACCTATGGAAAACCCCCCCTCTCCTCATATCTTGTCGAGAATGCGATGGAGCTTGGACGCTGACATGCTGCGAGGACCCACGAATCAGCGATTGGCCGGGAGCCACGATTCCCCTGTGCTGGCCGTTGTCGGCTCCGTCCATGCTAAAGGATGGAGCCGACGAACCAGAACCACCTAACTAGAATGCACCCATTCACTAATAAAGCTGCGCTACAGGGCATCGTAGCCACTATCGTTCAGGGGGATCCCATCACCAAGTCGTCACCTTCATCCGCGCATGGCAGCCCCGCCACTCTACTACGTATGCATCCATGAAGCTGATGACTCTACGATAGAGCCGCTGCAGATTATGCGAGAAAGATTCAAGCTAAACTCCGCTAGGGATGGTTTCACACTAACTAGGACACGCCTCCCAGGGTCTGCTGACCTCTCCCGGCCAGGCAATTGCCCAGTAGCAACGGCGCTTGCGACCAATCGCAGTGACAGAACTTACATGAAAGTCCAATAAGCTCCGAACACCGATGGCCCGGCCGCTTTGTCAACCCTTCTATATTAACCTTCGTGGGACCTGGCTACAATCCAGCATCCTTTCTCTCTTCCTTTTGCTTTGCTCGGCTCCTTGAAATCTTTGAACTAGTCTGAACCCTCATTTGGAGCCTTCTACTGCAGCAACCACTTGAATACTCGACAGACAAAGCCTATCTTTGCCACAGCTTCCGGGCTGAGACAAGCGTCATCAACCTCCTCGTCATACTCATTCCTCAACTTCTACACGGCAACATAGTCGATAACTACCAAGTTCCGACAACCAAACTTGGTTTCTTATAGCATCTTGGCTTTCGCTCCTCTTAAAAGACTCGAATCATCACACCAGTACAATCACCATTTCTGTCCAACAGCAGCACAACAAGCCCATCATGACTGCCGACAGCACCATCACGCCCGAGTCCGCTGTGGCTCAGAACGGCGCCTCCAACCGCCATGTTCGAACCAAGATCTGCGTTTACTGCGGTGCCAGCGCCGGTGCAAGTCCTGCTCACGTTGAAGCCGCCCGCACGCTCGGCAAAGTCATGGCCGCCAACAATATTGACCTAGGTGAGTCATACCCCGTCAACTCCCGGGACCGGCCAGGCCGGCCTGACCTTTACAAGCCCCCCATCGATCTACGGCGTGCCGTTGTGCCAGCCATGATGACCGAGCTCTGGCACAGTCGGTCTGTCCCGACCGACCGATTGACCATTGTCCTTCTCCATAGTCATGACTCAAAGCTAATACTGAAGAAATAGTATACGGAGGCGGAACCGTCGGCCTCATGGGCGAGGTGGCAAAGACCCTTTGCGCGCTCAACGGCCCGGACTCAGTTCACGGCATCATCCCCGAGGCGCTGGTCAAGTTCGAGCGAGACGGCACCTATCAGACCGTCAACGGCAAGAACCAGGTGGTCCCAGATGAGGCCGTCTATGGTCGCACAACGGTGGTAAAGGACATGCACACGCGAAAGAAGCTCATGGCCGAGGAGGTCTTTGCCGGTGGCCCTGGCAGTGGTTTCATCGGCCTGAGCGGTGGATTCGGCACCATGGAGGAAATCTTTGAGACAACCACCTGGAACCAGCTCGGTATCCACAACCGCGGTATTGTCCTGCTTAACATTGCCGGCTACTGGGACAGCATTGTTCAGTGGATGGACCGCGCCGCTGAGGAGGGCTTTGTCAAGCCCGCTAACAAGGACATTCTCGTCACCTCTGAAACACCCGAGGGCGCTATTAGGGCGCTGCGCGAGTACAAGGTATCCGATGCCATCTACCAGCTGCAATGGGGAAGTCAGTAAAGGCGGTAATTAGAGACACTAACACCTGGGTCTGATTTGGGATTACGGCCAGACGGTCAGGCGTTATTGCGGTGACTTTTGAACGGATGATGACCTTTCCCCGCGTTCTAGGATAGGATATAGACTGGCGCTCCCATGAATAGATGAACCTTATTACCAACAAATGAAGACCCTTCAACTTTGATTAAGTGCAAGTCAGACCCATGAAATGCTGCTTTTGCAGCTTGTAATTGTACATGCTCTATTTAGCTAGTAACCCGACGCCGCGTGTAACCCGTTCATCATCGTCATCTAGCTGTCCACTTCCATACCCTCGCCCTCGCCCTCTTCTCCGCCACCTTGGTTTTCGCCGACGCTCTCGATCCAAGGCTGCACCTCGTACCCGTCGTACAGCTTGAAAGGCTGCACCTTCTTCTTGCCGCCCTCAGTGTCGATGCCCACAACGCCGACCGATGTGTTCTCCACCGTAAGCTCCTTGTCCTGCACCAGACTCTCCTTCAGGGCCTTGAGGCCGTGCTTGATCAGCTCCTCTCTCGAGCAGTCGGCGAACTCATCGATGTTGCGCTCGAGGTATGTCCGGGCCATCTGGCTGCGCGCGCCAATGGCGAAAGCGAGCATCTCCTCCGTCATGCCCGAGGGCTGGAACTCGAACAGGTGGGGTCCGCGCTCGTCAACGCCGGCGACGAGAAGGCCGACACCGTAGGGTCGCTTGCCGTACATCTGAGTGTTCATTTGGGCCTTCTCGCCAATCATGTCGACAAGGGAGCGGAGGGGGATGGCGCGGCCGTAGGTGAGTCGGTGGCCTAAGCACTGCTGCTTCATGAAGTTGGAGAGGACGCGGGCGTCGGAAGTGAGACCGGCGATGGCGATGCCGGCATGCTCGTCAATAGTGAAGACCTTCTTCTGGTACGAGGAGAGCTCCTCAGCGTTGCGCTGTAAGATACGAAAGTCAGAAATGCATCGATTCCGAAGGTTGACGTGGGTGCACAAGTTGGAGGGATAAGGAGCTGTACCTTGACGGCGCAGAGCACTGCATGGGTCTTGCTGGCGATACCGACGACGACTGAACCCTGCTTCACTGCTTCGGCAGCATATTCGATCTGGAATATTCGGCCCTGGGGCGAGCTTGGGACGGTTAGCTTGCTGGAGGTGCTCAAGAGAGCTAACTAAGCTTGGGTGACGTACAAGGTAACGGAGTCGTTGTCGTAGTTGTTTCTGAACATGGTGAATAATCAGCTGCTGCAGCAGCGTCGCGTCGGATCGGTTCGGTAAGAGACTGCAAATCGAAGGTGCTGGCGTGGATGAGAGATGGGTTGGAGAGCTTCGTTTGGGGTCGATTTGGCGTCGGTTGTTACTGGAGGTCGGGATGGAGTTGAGGTGGTCAAGCACCAGGCAGCTCAAGCTTCGTAGCCTGGTTGCGCTGGGACCTGCAGCCTTCGTATTCTGCCGAGGATAGGCCGCTTCACCGCCTACCCGATGCGAGAGCCAGCTTCCATGATGACATTGTTTAGTGGCCGCCTTACTGAAGATTGCCCTCGCGTACGCCAATCTCAATGCTATTGTTTTATAGCTGAGGGACATATTTCGCCAAATCATTGCGGCTACATGTAAACCGAAGGGAGCTCAGCTTTGGCCCGGCATGTCACTGGCCGGGCGGTCGTCCGAGGCTACCTTAGGAATGACGGAGAAGCCCTGTACTGTTTCGAAACCCTTGTAGAAGCACAGGCTTTGCTTGTTTTAGTACCCAAGACCCCTCGCAAGTTTATTACAAGCCTAGATCTCGTGTAATCACTATACTCCCGCATTTGCAACTTGAAATTTCATGATCCTCTTGGAGCTGGCAGCTCCGAAACCGGCCCAAGCATCCCACGTTCTTGACGCAGCTGGTGCGGGAGTTGAATGTACACTTTAGCCCCAATGAATGGAGGACACAGTCTACCGCAGTTCATTACGCAGGTTCCCGATCCTCGACTTCACTACCAATTGCATAGTGTAATAATACATAAAAATCAATTCTCGAATAAAATCTTTGGAATTAACTCCCACTTCTTTCTCGTGCTTCTCGAATCACTCGACAGCCTCTGCTCTGTATTATCCATTGAGTGTCACTCGTGAGGGCTTTCCCTATTGGATGACTCACTATAGCTTTTGCGAGCTTGACTCCTAAGACAGAAAACTTCCTCTCTTACACTCTCCCTCATCCTCAACTCCCCTTCTCATACCACACCAACACCATGCCTGCCAGATCTGATATCACCTACTTCGGCGCCGGGCCTGCCCTGCTGCCCACCGACGTCCTCGAGACGGCTGCTGGCTCGCTGGTCGACTTTAGAGAGTCTGGGCTCGGCCTCGCTGAAATCAGTCATCGTTCTGAGCAAGCCACCAACATCATCAACGAGGCCAAGGCTGATCTTGCGACTTATCTCGACGTCCCCGAGGACTATGAAATTCTCTTCATGCAGGGCGGTGGCACAGGCGAGTTTTCCGCCACCATGTACAACCTCGTTGGCGCGTGGGTGACGAAGAAGAAGGCCCAGATTGTGGCCACGCTCAAGAGGCCCGAGGACGATCCTCTTGTGGAGCAGGAACTCCGAAACGCCGTCGACAAGGAGCTCAAGACCGACTACATTGTCACTGGCAGCTGGTCTCAAAAGGCTTCTGAGGAGGCCAAGCGTCTGCTGGGTCCTGAGCACGTCAACGTCGTTGCCGATGCCCGCAAGATCAACGACGGCAAGTATGGCAAGATTCCCGAGGAGGGTACCTGGAACCTTTCCAAAAACGCCGCTCTGGTTTATTACTGCGATAACGAGACCGTCGATGGCGTCGAATTTCCTGCTTTTCCCAAATGCCTGGAACCAGGCCCCGATGGCGAGGGCCCCATTGTTGTGGCTGACATGTCCTCCAACATTCTCTCGAGGAGGGTCCCTGTTCGAAACTTTTCCGTCATCTTCTTTGGAGCTCAGAAGAACCTTGGCTCTACGGGTATTACCGTTGTGATCATCAAGAAGAGCCTCCTCCCTCCCAAGACCCCTCAGCCTCCTGCCGCCCTTCTCCGAAGACTAGCGCTCCCCATTCCCCCCATTATCTTCCAGTACGAGACCATTGCAAAGAACAACAGTCTCTACAACACGCTCAGCATCTTCGAGTGAGTTTCTTCACTGCAAAGGTTTTCCCATTATGCTGACTGTTTGACAGTGTCTACATTGCTGGTCAGGTTCTCAAGAAGCTGCTCCGCACTTACGACAACAAGGTTGACGGCCAGGAGGCTGTCTCCGTAAAAAAGGCCGAGCTCATCTATGCCGCCCTTGAGACACAACCTGATGTATACAAGATTGTTCCTGACAAGTCCGCTCGTTCAAGGATGAACATCTGCTTCCGCGTCGTCAAGAACGGCGACGTCGATGCGACTGAGAAAGCTTTCCTGAAGGAGGCCACCAGCCTAGGCCTTACTGGTCTCAAGGGCCACCGCAGTGTCGGCGGCATCCGTGCCAGCAACTACAACTCGATCCCTCTGGAGGGTGCCGAGAAGCTTGCCAAGTTCATCGAGAAGTTTGCTTCTTCCTAGGAGGCGAGCTTTTCTACGAGGATGGGAATGGGGAAATGATCATGAATTGTTATGGATGTGACGGACGGTTTGAGGGGATGGTCCGAAAACATCAACCTAAGAAAGGAGTATTGATATTCAACATGTTGAAATAGGCTACACGATAAAGATGGAAAAGAAAAACTCGGCGCATATTCAAACGGCGGCCAGCAAATTGTGTTTACATTCGCCGAGGACCATCCGTAGGAATCACTAACTAAATGGTGAGTTGGATGCAATCGAGGGCGCTATGACTGAGGTGCTATAGTGGGGCACCGTCCAGGCGTTGTGGCCGCTGTAACGTCCTAGCCTCAGGCCTCATTGGCCCTATGAAAAGTTGTCAGTTCCTAAACTCCTATACAAAGTCAACGCCGTGTTCATGAACTTGTCATAGTCCATCATCGCATCAGTTGCGCCAGTCACATTGTGCATATTGCATGGCAGTGCCAGAAGAAGTCGGCTCAACCTCATCTGGCGCTCAACTCATAGCCTTGCTCATGATCAGGCGAAGTCTCCGCCCGAGGAGACTCAATTGGGCCAGGAGTCCCTTACGCGCCTCTATACCAACCATAGCCTGTGATCATAATGGTCCACCACGTCCATCACCACGACAAAGAGGCTCGAACATAATACATTTAAGGACCCTTTCACAACATACATGGCATCATGGATCCTCAAATCTTACATCTTCCCTCCCAGCTACGGATGATACTATATATGCCTTATCAACCGCACAAGGCCGAGCAGGCATTGCAGTCATTCGTATATCAGGACCATCATGTCTCGAAGTAGGAAGTTGCTGTTTAGTCTGTCAGACCCCTTACTGACGAGTCCAAGGTATACAAAGCACTGTGCCCATCAAAACCATTACCGAAACCTAGATACGCGACCGTACGATCACTCTTTGATCCGCGGTTCAAGGGAGACGTGCAGACTGTTCTTGATTCAGAAGCCCTCGTCCTTCACTTCCCCGGCCCAAGGACCGTGACTGGCGAGGATGTTCTTGAACTACACGTCCATGGCGGATCTGCTACTGTCAAAGCAGTATTGTCCGCCATCCCACGGTGCTCTACAGCGAAACGCATTCGCTATGCAGAGCCCGGGGAGTTTACAAAGCGTGCCTTCTTTAATGACCGACTTGACCTGGCCCAAATAGAATCCTTAAGTGACACACTCGCTGCAGAGACCGAGCAGCAGCGTCGTGCAGCTGTCCGTGGCAATTCGGGCGCGCTTGGTCGGCAATACGAGAGCTGGAGAGAACAGCTCCTGCTCGCCCGTGGAGAAATCGAGGCCTTGATTGATTTCTCTGAGGATCAGCACTTCGACGAGCCCCAGGCGGAGCTGCTGCAAAATGTAACGGCGCAAGTTGCAAGGATGCTACACAGCATCGAGCTGCACGAGCAAGGAAGTCAACGCAGCGAGCTCCTCAGGAATGGAATCCGAATTGCACTGTTGGGACCACCCAATGTTGGCAAGAGCTCGCTTATGAACCTCATCGTTGGGCGCGAAGCTTCCATTGTCTCTAGGGAGGCTGGCACGACACGAGATATTGTTGAGGCAAGCCTAGACATCCGTGGCTATTTGTGCTCCTTTGCGGACACGGCTGGATTCCGATCCAGCGGTTCCAAGATAATTAATGGGGCTGAGGGTGGCACGATAGGGGCTGTGGAAGAAGAGGGCATACGAAGGGCAAAGCAGAAGGCCCTTGACTCGGACCTTGTTATCGTGCTGGCCTCTGTAGAGGAGACCCCCAAGGGACCGTTTCTACAGTATGACGAAGAAACGCTCAAGCTAGCAGCGGGGGCAGAGAACTGTCTTATCGTTGTCAACAAACGAGACGCGGTTGGGCCGAAGGATTTTGCGGACCTAATTCAGGGGTTTCGGACAGCCATTGAGGCCATGGCCCCCAAGCTAGGAGCGGCTGAGCTTGTGCCCGTCTCGTGCAAGGAGGCGCAGGCATCGGCGTCGGAGAGCAGGGACCCAGGCGGTATCCAAACCGTCATGAACAGCCTCGTGGGATCGTTTGAGACAATGACGTCCATGCCAGTTGACCTGCAGGATTTGCTCGGGGTGACGGAGCGACAGCGGCAGCTGCTGGTCAAATGCCGTCACCACCTGGAGGAGTTTATGGCGGAGGCTGCAGCGGACGAGGGCATGGACGCGGACACGGTTCTCGCGGCCGAGTATCTGCGCTATGCAGCAGACTGTCTTGCCCGGATCACTGGACGAGGAGAGTTTGGGGACGTGGAGGATGTGTTGGGGGTCATCTTTGAGAAGTAAGTCTGACAGCCCGTTGTGCTGAGTTCCCTGCTTTTGCAAAGCTTGCTGAAGAGACGCTAACAACAAGGGCTGCTAGGTTCTGCGTAGGCAAGTGAGGGTGTCAAGAGA
Source organism: Fusarium devonianum (assembly GCA_017140155.1). Lineage (NCBI taxonomy): Eukaryota > Fungi > Ascomycota > Sordariomycetes > Hypocreales > Nectriaceae > Fusarium > Fusarium devonianum. The sequence continues at coordinate 34,741 of JADBHU010000994.1, forward strand.
ACCAAGGAAACGCGGTGGCTTGCCAAGGGGGGGTTGTCAAACTCTTGAGCACTGTTTATTTCTATCAAGGTCTGCTCTATACCCATTCTATCGCCCAAACGCCGCTTCATGCAAGTATAGACAGAAGGAAAAACAAATCGCAACATCGTTTAGAAAAAGAGCGGACAACAATACCGCCAGGGTGTGGGCTCGCCAGCCAAGAATGATAGAAAAAGGGGGATTCGACAAAAGATAAGGAGAGATACCAGGATCTTGCTTTCCATCCAATGCAATGCCGCATCACATCTTCACTTGCAGCTCCTGCGCTGTGCCATGTTTAATACCAATACCGTCCTGCCAAGATATATGCGCGTTGTCTTAACTCCGGTTGAAAGGCATCGGAGGAAAGGAAACCGCGCAGAGAAAAATACATCACTCAACGCCCGTTTCATACTTGCGCCGCCGCCCTGCTCATCGCAGAGCAGAAGCCAGGAAAAACAAGGAAAGACTCGCTGGGGTTTCAGGCTGAATCTCCTTTTGCGCTTCTTCTTCACTCGTCGTCGTCGTCATCGCTGGGGCCGTTGTAGCCAGAGCGGCCCTTGTTGCCCTCAGAGTCATCGTCGCTGGGACCATTGTAGCCCGAACGGCCGCGGCAGTTGACTTGCTGTGAGTCGGAGTCGTCGCCGTCCTTGTTGTATCCGCTGCGGCCAAAGGAGCAGGTGGTGGGGGCAAGGGAGAGAGTAAAGGCAGCCATTGTGTGTTTAGTTTGTGATAGATTTTGTCGACTGTGAGATTTGAACGGTGGTATTAGTTGCGTAGTTATGGTTGAAGTTTGATAGAGGGTTTATGCAGTGTCTTGAGTTGTTGTGTGTAAGTGATGAGGGAGCTGGTGAGAGTTGCTTGAGTTTTAGATGCTCTATGAGACAGGTGTGAGTGTTGATGATGAGAATATTTCAGTTCAACTCTGGCGGACAGAGGGTGTTTTATACAAGTGCTTTCAAGATACAGAAACAGAAACAAGATATGGCCGCGTACTCCATAGATGTCCCTAACACAGTCGAAGCGGCTGACGCCTAATCGTATCTTGACGGGGGATGTATGTGCCGCCGTGATTCCATCCACACAGCCCAAGTTGACCACGCCCACCACTCCACCTAGACGGTGCCCGCAGGCTCCAAGTTAAGAAACGAGCACCTGGAATATTCCCAGCTATGGAACCTCATTTGTCTTCGGCTCACGGAAGGAGTCGCAAGAACCACAAGACAAGGTACTTTCGTTGCTGCGCCATGTCGCCGAGCTGACAGGGGTCGTACCTGAGCCACGAGTGGCCCACGCGGGAGTCATAGGGCTGAGAGGTGCAAGGGTACGGGGGTGATGGGCTCGCCCAGTCAGCCCTCTTTACGGGCGTTCAGCCACAATTACCGTTGCGGGCCGTTAGGAACCTCATCGTATCTCCAAGGG
>JADBHU010000999.1:0-15440 GCA_017140155.1 Fusarium devonianum
CCCCATGCACTGATGGGCGGCCCCTTTCCCCTGTGCGTTGTTGCGTCCTTGGCCCATGACCCTTGTCGATGATGGGTTGGAAATTACTTGGTGTAACTTCTCTCCGTTCATGCCACCATCCTGGTACTATTCCAGGTAGTTTTCCTCTCGTATTGTTGCGTGCAGCGTCATTTCTTTGCCTTCTGGAACTGGAGATGGCGTGCGCAGATTAGATGCCGTGCACTCTGCCCGTGTACGCTCGATTCCTCGTATTGCTCAGGTCGCAGGCCGGGCGCTTCTGTAATTGTCTGCCTCGAGCGCAGCGCCTCATGGTCCTTGCATGGTCCTTATTTGAATCTCGGGTGGCTGGAACGGCCAATCACGACCCAACGGTGCACTAAGAAGAGACAAGGTGTCTCAAAAGGGCAGCGAAACAGAGCAGGCTCCCCCGTGTTTCCCGTTTCATACACGATTCCGTGCTGAAGGTCCCCTAATTAGAAGTCATTAACGTTAGTTCGTGGGCTTGACGCCGCCGTCGCAGTTCTTGGCCGTGACCATTCCTCCTCCAAATTTCGCCGTTGGTAAAAAACTCCCCCAACCCGCGTCATCGCAGGCCTCTCATCTCTCGGGCTAAAGCCAGCGCTTCTTTCTTTCGACTATGGGAACATTCTTGTAGTAAAGAGCTTTTCGTCTCCTAGAAGTTGGCGCGCGCGGACAAAGAGGAAGCTGCAAAGAAAAAAGCTTCCCGATCCAGTCCATGAGCGACTCGGTTGTTGATCGGTACGTACCTGTTACGACTCAAGCCAGTCCCCCGACCTTGAGCGTCCATCATCATCCTGGTTTTCCCACTGCTTCAATTTCTTCCATCCAACCCGTCTCTTGGTGCTTCTTACTTGGTGCTTCTCAGATACACCGGATTGCAATTTGGCTGACTTCATCCTGACTGTCAGGCCGCTTGTTTCCCTTTAATTCTTGGCTACGCGCCGCCTCTCGTTTCTCCCCCGTCGCTCGCTGCTTGCTTTGCTTTCCTTTGTCCGATCGATATCCGAATCCCACCCGCCGCCTGTAATCTTCGCGCCGCACTCTCACCGGGGCCGTCACCCAGGCCATCGTCTCGTATGCCATCGAGTCTAGATACAAGGAGCCAGCGACTAGAGAAAGGGGGACTCTCGTATACACGATCGAGCTGAGACCGATCCTCCGGTTCTGATCTGGCACTGTGTGCCGATACTGCTTGACGGCTTATTCGACACGGCTGCGTAGCCAACGACAACCTTTCCTTCGAACCAAGCTGCGCACATAATTAGAATACTGAGGCTATCCCTTCCTCGAACGCCATAGTCGCCCCGCAATGGCAGCGCAGGCCGCTTCTGCTTACGGTCGCGATGTCCGCCATGGAAAGACGGCCTCTGGCTCGTCGCTCAACTACGGGCCTGTGCCCGGATCGCCTACGTTGACGAACCCCGACATGATCCTGCCCGACTACGATTGCGATGTTTCTCTCGATGGTCGCTCTCAGTCGCCCATAACGATGTGGAGTAATGATCGGACAACCGACGTGCGATATCACCTCCCATCGCAAAACCAGTTTATCGCCGGGCCCATGACCCCTTCGACCCCCATCATCTATGGAAACGGGACTATGCTGTCGGACATTGGTGAGGTGACTGAGGTAGAGAGTGTTGCTGGAGGAAGATCACGGCGTCCTTCGTCGCATTTGTCCGCCAATAGCGACGAGGACCTTATTCTACGATCATCGCCTACCATGGGCGCCTCCCAGATCCACGCAAGGTCGCAAGCCATATCGCGTGAAAGGAGGTCCTCGATCGAATCCAACAGTACAGTCACATCACGGGACCAAGGCGCACCTTTCGCGGACTTCGACGATGCCGTCAGCGTCGATGATAGTAATTTCCAAGGCGACGACGAAGAAAGCATGGCTTCCTCCTATGTTGAGGGAACCCCTGCCCAGATGCCCATGCCCACACGTAACCTGCGCACCAAAGTGGCAGGCGAGGAACGATACTCTACAAGCTCTCTCAGCGAAAAGGCAGAGCAGATCCTGGCGAACGCGAAGCAGAGATTGACTGTAAGTTTCTATTTGTTTTTGAGATGAAGTGGCGTGCTAAAAGAACGGTGCAGACAATGGAAGGAAATCTCTCGAGGGCAAGAAGCTCACTTTATTATACACCAATATCCGACGGCTCGACCCCATCTCCCCCGATTGTACGCCCAGCAACAGCACTCCAGTCCACAGCTCCAACGGGAACAGGGCACACAAGAATGTTGAGCGACGCTAATCCACAAAATGACTTCGCCGGTTCCGGGGGTCCTCAACGGTCTGCCAGTGCCCTGGGAGTTGCAGGAGGATATCGCCAAACATTGACTTCATCCAGAAGCGCCGACGCGATAGGAACCGGTTTCGGCAACTCGACTCATAGATCCCCTCTCTACGCCTTGGACAGAACTCTCGAGGCTCTGAGCGAGGATGAGGACAGTTCATACGGGGATAGCCGACAAGACAATGCTCAAAACTACAATGTGCAGGGTCTAGGTTCTGGCTCTTTTGCAGACAAGAGCATGACCCGCTCGGCGTCTGTAGCTCAAGTACGGGACTTGAAGGATCAAATGAAGGATCTAAAAGGGAAAATCTCCAACTTGAAGGAGCAAGCCAGAACCGACAGCTTGAAACGTCGCAGTCTGCAGAGTCTCAGGACCCCGAGTCCTTTTACTCATGCGCGGTGGGATCAAGGGTTTCTGGAACCTCGGAGGGTTCAAGGGGCCAACTCAGAGACGGTGCCCTGGAAGGCTCCTTGGAACTCGGAGCAGCCTGACAACAAGCTGGATGATGAGACTGCCCATGACCGGGATGCGCAAGGCCATTTAGAGTCAGATGACGAAGGTCAGGCAAGCATTAGATACGAAGATGCTCCTGAAGCCAATCCTGAGTACCCAGGGCCTGTCAAGGAAGACCCGACGTCCTTGGATTCGGAAACCATCGCAAAAGAAGGGCCGCACCCTTATGGTAGTAATGACACGGATCATGATGATCAAGACCAAGACTGGGAGGGAGATTTGGAACAAGCAGAGACTCAGCAGTACCACGTGCGATACAATACACAGGACGATGTGTCAGAAGACGGGCAAGGGGATGGATTTGTGGATTACGAGAGCGAAAGTGGTGAGTCGCTATACCACGATGCTTTCCAAAACCCTGTATCACACGAAGACCGTGAGGATGCATTCGACTACGAGCATTTCTTCCTCCACTCGGCCATGGGGACAATCAGCCAGCAGAGACTGGGACGGCGGGGAAGCTGGGGCAGTGACAACTCAGAAGACTCAGTCGAGACAACACGGGGCCCCGTTCCTGACCGTCAGCGAAGACCGAGTGTCGACACGATGTCTTCTATAGACACGTTTGCTACAGCCACTGAAGGACGCGCGAGCCGTAGTTCGACATTTGATGACACCACCGAGACTATCCTTGAGACGCCGGAGGACTCCGATGGGCCACCTACTTCGAAGCGGACGACATTTGGGGACTTTCAGTTCCCTCGCTCTAGGATCAGCTCGAGGAATAGCTCAGTGGATTTCCACCAAAGTCACCTCCGGCGCAACACGATTGTTCACCGACCCACCAACAGCGCCACCGTTTCGACTCGCCACCACCCTTCTGTTTCATCCCTCGAGTCAACGGGGACGAATAGAAGCTTTCCCCTTGTTAACAGGTTCAAGTCCGATACGGGGGTTTCGACGCCCACAGGCAGCACACCAGGTGGCTCTCCAGACCCAGAGCTGAAGCAAATCTCCGAGACTCTTATGAACGAGACGGTTGCATCGGGCGGTATAGAAAATGGACAACAGAACGGAGGGACGCCGACGGTACAGGGGCTGTCCAAGGAAGATCAGATACTCGTCGAAAGACTTGTCGCCAGCCTTGGAAAGTGCGTGCTGGGTCTGACGGAAGCGTCAAAGGCCAGCAGGGAATGTCGAATGTACCGGCGAAGAATGGACATGGCACGACGCATTCTGGAGGGGCTTGAGGATTGAATAAAGAGGCTGTCTCAGATAACGCTGGCTTTGTTGCAACCTTCCATCGGGCGCTTCTTTTTGCACAGAAGGCATTGTTCGCATTTATAACTGACAGTACTCTGATTTGAGCGCATGGAGTTGAGACCTGGATTGGAGTAGATAAGCTTCGTATTCGATACCCTTTCACATATAGCAGCTTTCCTCGATTACTTATGACACAATACAACATTAGTTTACCTCATACGACTTGGAGCATGAGTACATAACAACGTGTATGGAATGGAACGGCCTTGTGTAATGGACACCAGGACAACCAAGGAGGGGAAGCAAAAAAGACAAACTTGAGAAACATCGAATTGAAGACAATCGGATATTCAGAGCGAGGAAGGGGGAATAGATGGGGAACAAAGGGTTCAACCTCCAAAGGTTGAGGGTAGCACAAGGTACCTTAGTCAATGGTAGTTGTTTATTCTTTGCTGTTAAATTCCTTTGTTTCTTTACTACTAGTTAACCGATAACTTGTTACTTGCCACATCAATCTCGTATGCCTGTTGAGAAATTTGAAGCCCCTAAGTGAGGAGTGCAGTTGCTCTTTGTTCAAGTTACCCTAAGCCTCTTGATTCACCCTTTTTGGTACACTTCTATGCACATATCCGAGCCTCACCAATATTCCTCCAAACCTTCGTGGCCAAATAGGTATTTTCCTCCATCAATGTGCACATGCTGCTTCAGGCGACACCAAAACACCAGAGGTCAATACCGCACTTCGCGCGATAGTCATGGACCCCCCAACACTAGCCACGAATCTCTTGTCGGCGCTCTTACCGCCCGGCGTAGTCGACACCATCAACAAACACATCCTACACCCTCGCGCGCCGGTTCAGATCGTCGTCCGTAATGTCTACGTCCAGGCGCAACACCTCCTCGACACGGCCGCCCCGATCATCGAGCCTTTTGCCGACCGACTGATGGCTGCGCTGGCCGATAACCAGGGCCTTGTCGGGATAACCGCGTCCCTTGTCTTGCTGGCCACCATCCTCATCGTCCTCAACTGGATCCGTCGCCTTCTCATGTGGTGGACGCGGCTGGCAATGCGCATCGCAACATGGGCTATCCTCATCGCGCTCGCGGCGTGGATGTGTGAACGGGGCGTCTTCGAGAGCGTGAGAGACATGACCGTTGTCGGGGGCAAGGTGGTGGGATATCTAGCGGTCATCAAGGATGTCTGGCTAGAGGAATACAACCGCTACGAGGCGCAACAGGGCATGCCAGGACAGGGGAGTGGAAAGATAGGGCGACGATCGAGATGATGAGATGGACGGAGCGATCATAGCAGCGATCGACGAGCAGCAACTGCGGTTTACTAATGGACACGGCACTATTTGGATACCCCGAGAAGGATGTAAGGCGCGGAACGTTAGGACGCCATGCCACAGCATATTTACGACACAACAGGTTATTTTAGCGTTACGGAAAGAGGTGGGGAATCAAGCATATTTCCAGAAGTTGAGACTATGGATGATTTCTGCCTTAACTTAATACAATCTCACAAGACGAGATAAACTCAACGCCAACGCTATGCAATACTATCAAGATCCCAAGTGAATGCCCCTACGCCTGCCTCCACAAACGCCCCCTCCCAGCGATCATCGATACTCTGCTAATCCTGGTCTTCAAAATCCTCGTCATTTGGCTCCTTGGGATCCTGGGCCTCGTGAAACTGAATGCAATCATCAACGTAACTCAAGATGGACCCAACGCTATCCTCATTCGTCACGTCAAGCTTCAGGTAATTTATCATGCTGAAGCTCTCGATCAGGCCGGCGACGGCGCGGTTCAGCCGCCTGAAACTAGCACCCCTCATCACCTGTCCCTTCTCGTCTGGAGCCTTTGACTCATCATCCTCGGCCTCTGGCCCCTCCGTGACGCGGCGCGCACGCTCGATGGGGTCGTCGTCGAGGAGGGCCACATCAGGTGTGAGGAAGCGCTTGAGGTCCTTCTTCTTGACCTGGCCCTTGACGAGGTCCATCTTGGAGAGAACGTTGATATGGGGCACCTCCAGCATGAGCATGGCGCTCATGGCGCTGAGCGTGCCGGAGAAGAACTTGGCTCGGTCCACGACAAAGGTGGCTTCGAGAAGGTAGATGGCTGCCATGCGGATGTCGAGGGCACCCGGCTGCGACAAGAATTTGACCAGCGCAGGCAGAACAGGGACATGGGTATATAGCTCGATCTGGCCAGGCATGTCGAAGATGATGAGGTACTCCTCGGTCAAGGAGTCGAGGGCCTCGGTCAACCAGTCGAGGTTCTCCATGAGGAACTCGAAGCAGTAGATGAGGCCGCCATTGGGACCGAGGCCTACCTCCTCCATGGCATCCTTGAGGGAGATGAGCTCCTTGATGTCGAGGTCAGGCTCATGCTCGAACGACTCAGCAGCGGGGTCGAGGTTGACGTAGAAGGCGGAACGACGGTTTAGCTGCAGATGGGTGATGAGGGCGGCGCAAAAGGTGGACTGGTTGCGACAGGCGGTTAGCACAAAGATTCCATGGATAGCAAGCACGCAATTCAGGACTGGATTTTGGACTGGATGATGGCAAGATGGTCTCAGTAGCAGGTGAAGCAGGAGATGAATGTGCTGACATACCTTGCCCGCGCCCGCGGGGCCCATGATCATGGCGCCAAACTTGCTCATGTTGAAGCCGGAGGAATGGTGATGATGCAGTTGGCAAGGGAGCTCTGCGTCAATCTTCTAGCACTACCTAAGTGCTAGGTAGCAGGTAAGCTACCTTACCTAGCCAAGGTATCTAAGGCTGCCCCGCTCAGGAGACGAGGAAGGGTCCTGTCCTTGATGAAAGCGAAGGTGGAGGGAGGGCAGTGAGGTTAGCACATGCGCAGGCAAGGTTTTAGGGTCAACTACAGACAATACCCGGCTTGATCGGGCTTTAGTAAATACTATTGTAAGTGAGTGCTAATTACAACGCTTGAGATATGCCCGGATGTGGTGACTGATGATAGAGGTTGCGAAAGTTTGACATGGGCAAGGTGGGGTAAAAGTTCGGATATTTTTTTTTCTTTTGTTCTTTTTTTCCCGCCTTGCATTTTTTTTCTCACTGACTAAGGTACCCGTGACCCGACATGAGTTCTTCCTCCACTGAAAAAGGTACCTGCTACCTATGCCCCGCCATCATACCGGCTGAGCCCGGGCCATCATGATGGCTCCTGATCCATGTCCTTGCTCATTTGTCCCCACGTCCAGCGTGCCCGACGTCCTCCACGTCCAAGCTTCCTCTGTTGAGACTCTGCTACGGAGCCCGGCCTCTATGAAGATATGTGTCTTCTGTTCCTCCCCGCTCCAATTGCGCTCCTCGGACATCGTCGGCGCACGTGTATGGAAGGCGGTCAGGGCACTGGCTGGGGGGCCATGTAACGGATCGAGGCCGCCTGATTCGGCAGGACGCCAAGGATCCCGGGCTGACCAGTCAAGCTCCGTCCTTTGGCGTGCTTGTTGCTGGACATCGCGGGTACCAATAGCCTGGAGCGGGGAGGGGGATTGTGCCCAGTCTTTTGCCTGTACCTCTGTCGACCTCCGAGTCCAGGGTCAAGGAGCAGCGGGCGGCACGTCGATGGCGCAATTCCGTTGCAAATTTCGGCGCCCGAAGAGCGTCCTTTTCTGCCCCTCCAAGTGCCATTTTACCCCTCTATTGCCCAGAACAAGGGCCCCCGAAAGCCTGCTGTCGGTGATAGACCCAAGACATGACATTGCTGCTGTTGTCCATACCAAGGTCAGGTATCTCCTTAAGATCTGGCACTGTAGATCTTGAACTGCCGCCCCCGACGGCCGGTCAACAAATTTTCCCCTCCTCCCCGCCTCCGGGTGTTCTAACAAGAGCTCAAGGTGCACGTAGGTAGGCAATAGCCTAGCCAAATAGTCAATTACTTACTACTACTTCCTTGTTAATTACCCTTGTTTATCTACCTGCGTACCTTAAGACAAGAGGCTAAGATAACGTCGACAGCGCTCTCAAGTGCCAAAATTCCAACACCCCACTTTCTCATAAAGCCTGCAACGACGTATTCGTACTTCCCGCCTTTTTCTTCCTTCACCTTCCGCTCGACTCTTTTTTTCTTCTCCTACTTTAACTCCCTCCTCCTTCCAACCCTCTTCATATCTTTCCTCCTTCTTCTCCTCTTCAGCTCCGTGTGGTATGTCCTCGACTCAATTGCTCCCCCATTGAAACCACATCTAACCAGCCGCTTCCTCACAGTTGACTCATTTTCTCCGTCATCACAGCTTTTCCGTTACCTCTTCTCTCCCCCCCAAACCACACAATGTCTGCTCCCAACGGCACCAACGGCGTTCACGCCGACCCTTCCAGCTGGAAGCACTACAACGAGGGCTCTTTCCTCTTCACTGTAGGTTCTCCCCGTCCCCCGCGTCGTCCGTCTACGACTTCATCTTTCCCAACTGGCAACGCTTTCTCGGCGCTCAATGGGATTCTTACCAATGACCTCAACCGAGGCCCTTGCCATAACAATTCTCCTTTTTCTTCGGTCTGTCGCTAACCGCCGTAAAGTCCGAGTCCGTCGGTGAGGGTCACCCCGACAAGATCGCCGATCAGGTTTCGGACGCCATTCTCGATGCCTGCCTGAAGGAGGATCCCCTCTCCAAGGTCGCTTGTGAGACTGCCACCAAGACCGGCATGATCATGGTTTTCGGTGAGATCACCACCAAGGCCAACCTCGACTACCAGAAGGTCGTCCGTGAGGCCATCAAGGACATCGGCTACGATGACTCCGAGAAGGGTTTCGACTACAAGACCTGCAACCTGCTCGTCGCTATTGAGCAGCAGTCCCCCGATATCGCTCAGGGTCTTCACTACGAGGAGGCTCTTGAGAAGCTCGGTGCCGGTGACCAGGGTATCATGTTCGGTTACGCTACCGACGAGACCCCGGAGCTCTTCCCCCTCACCCTCCTCTTCGCCCACAAGCTCAACTCGGCCATGTCTGCCGCCCGTCGCGACGGCTCTCTCCCCTGGCTCCGACCCGACACCAAGACCCAGGTCACCATCGAGTACGCCCACGACAGCGGTGCCGTCGTTCCCAAGCGCGTCCACACCGTCGTCGTCTCCGCTCAGCACGCCCCCAGCATCAGCACTGAGGAGCTCCGAAAGGAGATCAAGGAGAAGATCATCAAGAAGGTCATTCCTGAGAAGTACCTCGACGAGAACACCGTCTACCACGTACGTTTTGAATCTACTTCCCAATTTGAGTGATCTGGCACTGACAAAAGACCTACTAGATTCAACCCTCTGGCCTCTTCATCATTGGTGGTCCCCAGGGTGATGCTGGTCTGACTGGCCGCAAGATCATCGTCGACACCTACGGTGGCTGGGGTGCTCACGGTGGTGGTGCCTTCTCCGGCAAGGACTTCTCCAAGGTCGATCGATCTGCCGCCTACGTCGGCCGATGGATTGCCAAGTCTCTGGTCAACGCCGGCCTCTGCCGACGTGCCCTCGTCCAGCTCTCCTACGCCATTGGTGTTGCCGAGCCCCTTTCCATCTACGTTGACTCTTACGGCACCTCTGAGAAGACCTCTGAGGAGCTCGTCAAGATCATCCGCAACAACTTCGATCTCCGACCTGGTGTCATCGTCCGGGAGCTCAACCTGGACCGACCCATCTACCTCCAGACCGCCAAGAACGGTCACTTTGGCACCAACCAGAGCTTCACTTGGGAGCAGCCCAAGCAGCTCAAGTTTTAAGCTTGCTTCATGACGTTTCGTGAAGACAAGAGAGTATTCAACAGCTCTCTGCATACATTCATCCTAGATGTTTAATCAGTCCATTTGATTTGGCAAACTTCAGGCGGCGTACGGTTCTCAACGAAACCATTGTATCTCCCACCACCGGAAGGGAGGGCGGGCGGTTTCCGGCATCTGTTTTGTTCTTTTTTTTTATTTTACAAAAACCATTTTGGTTCAACGGCTAAGGAGAATTTCGCGATATACCAGGCATGGAGTGGGCGTCTTTCAACAAAGACCAATTTAGGGCAAACCTGCATTTGTGAGGCGAAGCAAAAGAGTCAAAGACTTGCATTACGACGATACCCTGACGACAAAGGGGATGACACAAAAGAGACACGACGCATACATATGAACGTGGCGCTTGACGAGGAAACAAAAGAACTTCAACATCTTCTTCTTTCCTGGATCTCTAGCCGAGCTGATGCAGTAAGCGGGCGAGAGCTGAGACGCTGGTGGATGTTGGATAGATCGACAGCAAAGCATGTCGATCTTGGAGGAAGAGAAAGAAGGTGGACGCATTGTACTAGGGCTGCGGATGCATACGCCCTGTCACTGCGATTGTAGACGGCAGCTAGAACCAAGAAAGAAAACAAGCCACGGCAACAACTCGATGATGAAACTCGCTTGTGAGGTTGAAACTTTACCCTGTCTTGTCATAGCCACTGTCAAGTAATCCCGGGACGTTATCTCCGCAAACGGACACCCGAAACTCTCGTAAATTTCTGCTTGATATCCGACTATTGTCGCCGCCGCCGGCAACACTGATACAGGTACTTTGATTTCCTTGACGCCCGACTAGCACGGCAGCCGGCAACTACATAGCGGTTTCACATAGCCGATGATCCAGGTGTTGGGGTCTCGCAACTACTCACCCTCGCCGGACTGGGGAGTTGGCGTCGGTATTTCTTCTCGAAGCTTTCATTGAAAGATGAAAAGAAAGACGAAAAGTATCTGGATGAATGGCCTTTTTGGGAAGATGTCGCTGTCGATCTGTAAGATTCGAGTTCAGCCTCCCTGCTTCGTGTGACAGACGGGCTTGCTTCTACTCGCCAGTCTGGTTCCCGCTACATGAGGTGGCGCGGCAGCAGGATGGCCAGTTGTACAGCTGCGTGATAAGAGAACGTGTGGCGGAGTTTCTTCAACCCATCAACGGTTCTCTGTACGTTAGTGGCCATCTTGTGAACGAGCCCACGGAGGAGACTCAATCCTCCTGCAAAGAACAACCGCCTCGAAGAACATAACACCTAGATTGGCATGATCTCGTGCAGTTTCCCCCTGTAAAGCTCCGGAGCAGGAAGAAAGACGCTCTCCACACACCATGACCTCTCCCTTAAGGCTGCCAAACATGGACTCAAAACAACGCAACGAGCAACGCCGTGATTCCACAACCCCCCTGAGACATGGACACCCACTCCACGGGCCGTGGCTCGACGTGGCTTAAGGCTGTCATGTAGGAGGAGACAGCCTCGAGCAAAAGTGGCCTCATGTTAGGTTATGATCTGGCCAATGTAAGGAGTTGTCGTTGTACTCCAAGCCAACGAATAAAGGCTAGAGAAGAAAGAACGAGGAGGCAGCGGTGGCATGTCTCGTCTGTTCAAGGTTTCCAGGAAACTCAACCTCTCGAATCGGAAGACTGCCACTTGGTCTGGGACCTTTGGAGGTCCGGCTTTGCAACGTCCTACATGGTTCTCGTAGGCCCTTTGCCGTTTTCGTCTGTAGTTGGCCGGCTTCTAAAAGATGGTTTAATTCTGAAACGAAATATCGGGGCATGGATGCCGAGAGCAGAAACTCTAAGCAGACCAGACGCTGATATACACTCGTATGGTTACACGATGGTAGCGAGCTCAAACTCTGTCACCAAGGGTTGAAGGAAAGATCTGCTCTACATAGCCTACAACAACGATACAACCGCGCCGGAGTATCTCGCCAGTGGGCCTGCTTTATCACCGAGTGACTGGATGTTGTCAAGAGTGACAATACTCAGCGATGTGGCATCCACTTGGGTTATTAAGTCGCGTTGTACAGACCAAAAGCCCATGCAGAAAACAACTGTGGCTTCAGGTGATGAGTGACCAAGCGTTCTGTACTGGCATACACGCCTTCTGCAAGGAAGTTAGAATGATGAAGGGCCGGGCCCGTTATTCGTGAAAGGTGGCGAGTGCCACGTTTGTAAAGATCATGACTACAGGAATCGGCGGCCCATATGCGATAGGTCATCTTGGTCAAAGCAGGATGCGAAACAGCGAGGAGTAGAGCCACCTTGGGTGGCGACTGCAGATGCTGCACCAACGGATGAGCCTGAGGAGGGGACGGGGCAGTCGAGAAAGATGTTGGTGAGGTGTGGTGTATCATCGGCGGCTTGGGTATGTGCACATACACCCGATCAACCGCTTTGCAGAGGTCTTCAAGGCGGACAATGCTGTGATAAACGAAAGTGTTCCTCCGTCAACTCGTGTGAAGCGTGGGCGGGATGTCTTGAGAAGCAACAGCCGCCGCCAAGTCGATATTGGCCTGGTAACCAAAGGCTTGGTTTGGCGTTCACGGTCCGCCTGGAAGCACAATGATACCTTGAGCAGCCTTCGACGGACTGAAAGCTGCGCTGATGCGCAAGATCACCGTTTTTCGGTAGCCTATTCCCAATCAAGGGTGGGATGAAGAAGGAGCCGTAACTCAAAATCAGGAAATGGCAGACAGACATGATGGAACAATCACGAGCACATATTTCAGCCAGACAGTCGCTGTGGACTGTAAGTTAAGAGCATTCGCTTCTACGTCGTTCTATTTGCGGAATGGTACACGTTCACATTGTCTTCTGTTTGACTGAGCGTGTCATGACCCTTGTTCCCATGCTCTACCGGCTTATCTATTCGAAGCTTTGTCTTGTCTCAACAAACAACAGCAGCAGCAGTCACGAGGAGGGGTGTGTGTATCTGAACACCCGGTAGACTCCATCCTGGGGACAGCAGAAGGGAGCGGACATGTCGTTTTCTGCAGAGCATGCCAGTGAGCAGGGCGGGACAGGCGTAGGGTTGGCGAAACGCAACAAACTCTCGTTCATATAACGTGAATGCTGATTGTCTCAAACAAGAATTGTGCGAGCGAGACCAGCCACACATGAGCGGCTGCCGTCCACCAACAGACGTCGACACTTGCTGACGAAAGGCTATGCAAGACGTCGAACAAGAGCCCCTCCAGTTCAGGCCTGATGTTGCCATGGCTGAAACGAAATACCCGTGAAATACCCTCAGCGACATGTGGAAGCCTTGAAGGTGTGTGTAGGGAGGCGACATTGGAGCTCATTCATGCTGGATTCCATATCCGCATGCAGCACGCACCTTGTTTCTCGTGAGCCGCCAGTAGTCAGTCTGGGGAGATATCGAGATGGATAAATATGTCCTATAGCGTTAGCTTGCGTCTTGGCTCAACCCACTTAGTAAATCTCAGAGACCCGGATGAGATTCAAGATGATGGCGGTACGCCAAAATAGCGTGGTCGCGTCGCTGGAATACGAAAAACTGGGCAATAGAAGGGGAACATGACGAGAAAGGGGGCAAGATGGCGACAGAGGACGGCGCCAGCTTGCGGGACCAGCAGAACCGAGGAGATGGTTTGACAGTCGGTGCGTCCGGGAGGTCGCTCGACCTAAGCCCACGGGAGGGAATAGACGCAAGCCGTGACGCCGCGGCCCATCCACGGTTGGACGAGTGCGCCGTGTGCACTTGGGGTTTGAGCTTGGGCGCGCGGCTATTCGTGCGTGAATGGCAAAAACGAAAGCACATACTCCGTACTCCGTACAGCCGGGCGGGCTTGTGATGTGTAGATCCAGACAGGAGAGTCCGAAGGTAGCGGCAACGTACGACGCGAGGTCCCCTTCTGTCCTGTCTGTTCCATCATGTCCGCGGGCCTGGCCGTGTATCAGATCATGCCGTTGGCCGTCGCCCTTTCAAAACGCAGGCGTGAGAAGATTCGCATGGCGCTCTACGGGGGCTGCAGTGTGACGCGCGAATTGCACCACCAGTGTTGTGCTGGCTGTTGGTGGGTGGATACTGTAGACGTGAAGCTTGGTGAAGGGAGGTCCAAAATGGCTCTCCCCAAATCGCACGCGGTGGAAGCGGGTCCCCGGGGCGCGGGCGCTAAGCCCAAGCGGGTGTTGAATAGACGGCAGGTGCCCGTGCACCGATTCAGCCCGGCCGGTCGGGACTGCGGGCTGGCAGGGGCTATTCGACAACAATACCAAGCACATCGAGGGGACAATAGGAAAAGACTAAGCCCGCCAAGCCACGGGCCCCACCTTTCCCCATGCCACCTTCCGACCTGCCAACCACGCCTCCTTCCCTTGCCGCACCCGCGCCCACCCTCCTTCCGACGTCTCGTCGTTTGCATGCTTCCTTTGTAATACCTGTAGGAGGTACCTACCTAGGCAATGGACTTCAATTGCAACGGGGGTTCTGTTTTCTGACGGGAATGAGCCACTCTGTATCGTATCCAGATGCGTGACGATGCCGATCGCGGCGTGGTAAGACGATGATCACACTTCCTTCCGTCCCTCTCTCTCTGACTGATCTTTTCTGCTTTTGATGCATGACGGCTGCTCCTCTTGGCGTTCTCACTTCTTCATCCCTCCGAACCCCCCCCTGCTTGAACCCATGTATGGTGACTGTGGCTGCACGGCATATGGTTCTGATAATACAGATGGCGCAATAATAAAGATTCCTTCTTTTCGCTTGCTAGAGGTACGTGCAGACTAGTCCGGACATGGATGGCCTTCAGCTTTGGAGCGCCATAAGACAGGCACCTCTACCTACTAACTAGTAGTACCGCATAACCGCCGATAGACACAGCGTGGTAGATGATCTGCTGACAATGGAAGACAAGGCTGCTTGCTGGCCTCAGTCTCCAAGCAAAAGTGTTGCCCTATCCATCCCATTCCACGGAGATGGTATTCACAGGGTGGTCCTCGCGTTGGTTTCTGGCCCCTGCGGTGGAGGGGGTGTGCGCGCGCTCAACATAGCCATAATACTAGCAAAACCTGTCAGGAAGCTTTACAAGGCTAGCTGGGCGCTCTGTATCAAAGTCTGGCGTGCCGCTCGCCGTTCTTTTTTGGCCGGATCAACCATGCCGGCGGCGTTGTCGAACTGGGTCACGCCGCGATGCAGCGGGATGTATTCAGCCCTGTTTGGGCAGGCAGTTCGCGGCAGTGCTGGTGTGGCTATATGAACGGACCTGAGTCGGACCAAGTCAACTGATGGCCTAGTCCGTACGTGATCCTGTTGCTCGCCCATTGTCGCTGTCGTTGCAGCAGACCAACCGCCCACGCCCCGGGGGCCAACCCAGCCGGGAATTGATGGCTTGGCCGGGCCCATGCACAATATGGCGGCAGATGTGTACACTCCCGTACGGGTAAAAGCCCGCTCTTGTGGTCCTTGTGGTCCTTGTGGTCCCTGTGGTCCCTGTAGGCTGTTGATTGTGGCATGTCTATTCAGGTATTGACTACTATTCTCTGCGCTTGGGTGGGTAGCATTGCCTGGTACTCCATACGTTGGACGAGAGGATGATTTTGAGCGCCCCCCCTTCCCCTTCTCATCCATCCCCCATCCCCGGGGCTATATCTAGATATTCCTCT
>JADBHU010001000.1:0-21146 GCA_017140155.1 Fusarium devonianum
GGGAAAGGCGGCCGGGATCGACGTATTGTTATCCGCAACGGAAGCAATACTTCGGATGGCTCATTTTCGTTTACTTTACGGCCTCTCGGGTACAAGGGAGATGGAGGGCGGGAGTCTATTCTTGATACACAATTCCAACTATATTCAATCTGTTCAACCACAAGAGTGTTGCCGTGTGATATTGGAACTGCAGGCAAGGAACCTTAGCTCACTCGTGATCTAGGCTTATGAGCGAGCTGAGCAGTCGGTTGCGTAGCCGGACACATGTTTTCTTTTTATTGAGTTTTTGGAAACTATGATATGAAGCTTCGATTGATTGGAAGGATGCATATTTCAAGGCGTCACTTGCACAAAACATGCATACAGAAGGTGTAGACAAAGTGTTTATAATGCTAAAAAGGTACTTCTTATTAACCTGATCTAGGGAAACGCTCGTAACGCAGGGTGCCGTCGTTCAATACAGCCTCATCCTGTCCATGCCCCAGCCCGAAATCCTACTCTTCTATCTGCTCACCGTCTAAACCGTCTTTTGCTCCTCCACTGCATCCATGTACAAGTCAATGAGACAGCCGGCTGACCAGGCTTGTGTAGGACTCTGTTCGGCATGTGTCAGTACGTATAGAAGAAGAAAAGAGCCACGAGGCGACATAGGGGCTGTTAGACTTACCGAGTCAGAACAGTACTCTCCATTCTTTTGGGTCAACTCCTGAAGACCGGCCCAAGGGCTCTCCTGGATCATCTTCTTGCAGCCGCTAAGACGCCTGGTAACTTGTTGGAAAGCTTCAGTGCGGCCCTCGGGCGTTGTTCGCCTCTTCAAGTCAAATTTGAGTAGCGCTCGGAGGAAGAAGCCTGTAGGCCAGATCCATTCCGGTCCCTGGTGGTAGTTGCGGCCCTTGCTTGTTGCAAAATCGTCACTGTCTTCGCTGTTGATGTAGTAGGGGCGGTAATTGAGGTCCGCAGGATCCAGCGTTGCCATGCCCTGGGGGCCACGGAGGACCTCATCAGCCAGGCACAGCGCGTGCATCGCGTGATCAGGGTCGAACAGGTCGGGCGCGGTGGTCATGGCGATGGCGAAGTTTGGCCGCAGCTGATAGTCCTCGTATTCCTTACCCGACTTGTAAAGATCTTTGTAAATGCCTCGGCGGTTGACGATGGGGGTGTTCACATCGTACTTGGAGTCCTCCTCAGGCGACAAAGGAACGTAGTAGCAGCGCTCAAAGTTGGCCTTGACAAGGCCAGCCCAGTCGCTCAATGAAATGGATCCACCTTCCGGCTTGTCGACGCCAGCATAGGCGTACTGACCCTTCTCGCGGAGTCCAGCAAGCCAGTCGAGCGTGCTGTAGAGCATGCCGGTTATTTCGATAGCGGCACCATCTCGGGGGGTTCCGGGAACGCCCTTGGAGCCAGCCCGCTCACTCTCGCCCATCTTGTCCATCCAAGTGCCGCAGTTGAACTGATTGCCTCCAAAGATAATGCCAGTCTCCCAGTCAACCTTGATGTCTTGGTTAAAGCCCTCGTCTTTCATCTGCATATCAATCCCGGGTCCGGCATTGGCTTCCCTGTACTTCATTCCTGAAGCATGCCTCTGGAGCGCCTCTTGGATCACATCCTCAATAGTGCTCTCCTTGGAGTATGCCCTTTGATCATCGGTCGGGAACCACGTATCGTCATAGGGCAAAAATCGACGCTTGACCTTTGCTTTAAGGATGTCGACACCTTCAGGGGCATATCGGGTATAGTCCTGGATGCACTGGAGAAAGAACCAAACTGAATCTCGAGAGTTATACCTGGGCGCGTCGCCGCTGCTTAGGAGATTTGGGATCATGCCGTGCTTCAACACGCTTGCAAAGGCCAAAATGTGTTCCTTTGCGTCGTCAAATCGACCAGTACCGAGGAGAAGACCACGGAGAGCGATGAATACGTCTCGGCCCCAGCACCTGGCCCATTCAACAGCAAAGTGTGGAAGGCCAGCAGCAAGAGAAGGGACCAGCTTGTTGGGCCATAGCGATGCCGACTTGACGTATCCCACCTGCTGAACGCTGACCATGGCCAGACTCTGCAAAAACCATTGTCCGTCTCGTACGCCAGAGTTCATGAGTTCCAAAGACCGCTCCCAGCTTGCCATGTAAGCTGTACGCAAGACGAGGCCGAAGTAGCGGGGAAGCAGGAAGCTGGGGATGTTCCGAATAGCATCGAAACGTTCTCGCAACCATCTTGCGGGTTCAGCCAGAGCTTCGTTTCCGGGAATGGCACTGATTCTGTCGACCCGCTTCAGGATGTAGTCCAACGCCCACTGGCCATCGCGGAGGTTCTGGCACAGCGGATGAGCCAGGTTGTTTTCCGGAATGATGTCCTTGAGGAGACTCCACCATCCCTGGAGACCAGCGTAGACGAGCTTTCCGTAACCAGGAATATCGTATACACCATCTTGGCCATCACTCTCAGCTCGCTCCTCGGCCTCACACCGGTACAGCAAGAAGTTAAGGTCAGTCAAGTTGAGTTCGTTCCACGCAGCCTTGGCCCCCGATGTGACATAGTTGTCCAAACCCGAAGCGTGGTCGGCCGCGGGGATCCAAGTTTCGAACAGGGCGATACTTCCGGGCGGGAACTTGTCGCGCACTGTTATGATGGTCTCGTCGCCCTTGATTTCCATCCGGATGCCAGGAACGTCCTTGACTCGACTCGGCAGGCCACGCAGGTACTTCTTGTCGCTGAGAACCTGCTTCGTCGTTTCCTCGCTAGCATCAACCTCAAGCATCCAACTGCCCAGGTGTCGGGCCTTGGTGCCAGTAAGGTGAACAGCGTTGAACGCACCGTTACCATTGCCGTAGCCAGGGAACGCGGTGTGGGCGATGAGGAAGTAGCCTTTGCGCGATTCGGGATGCACTCGATGGACCGTGATGTACTGATCCTCGTGGTGGATATGAGTTTCGTCATAACCGTCCTTGCCCATCAGAGTGTGGATTTGGTTGAGAAGCTTCTTGATGCCGCCTATTCCGTCTTCGCCGCCTCCTATCTTAATCGGCTTGGATCCGGATGAAGCAGATGTGTAGAGTCGAGTCTCGTTGACAAGGTCCACTAGTCTCGGGTAGATTTCATCGTAGCCCATCACACTGCCAGTAGCGCTGGCGCACATGCAGACCAGAGCAGCGTTGGGCAGGGTGTCTCGAGCATCGCGCTTCTGCGCCGGAGTCTCGTTGTCGTGAGTACAGTCCATAAACAGCGCATGCACAGGGCTGGGCTTGATCTTTCGAACAATCTCCCTGGAGCGGGGCCCACGACCGTTCATGTCGCCATTCTTGAGCCTTGTAGGGCTTCCCGAGGGCGTGGGAGCCTCAGACTTGGAAACCTCATCAACTTCAAAGCTGCCGATGGGCCTGCCACCGTGCTTGTGCACAAGTCGGCTAAGCTCACCCGTGCTCCACGCCTGCATGGCTTCACGGATGAGTGAGCTGAGGCCAAGCCGTCGAACAAAGACATAGTCCATTTCCTCCGACCCAGTAAACAGCTCAGCAACCACATAGAGATCGGGTCGCACCCGGCGCGCCTCGTCGAGAATGTGCTCAGCAACATGCATCGGAGTAGAGTGACAGTTATCAATGCGAAGTCCAGCAAAGTACTTGGCTAGCATGCGAGCATATTTCGTCATGTGGTCCCAGAGCCAGGGGTTGTCTTCGGGGCCGGAACCGTAGCGCAACTTGACACAGTCGCCCCAGACGATTACCTCTCGACGAAGATAGACTCTTGAGCCAGGGCCAGCGTGGTCGACGAGCGCGTTGCCGCCCCACACCCAGCCATTGTTGACAAGAGCGGTATCCTGAGGCTTGTGTTTGGACGTTGTGTCGTTAGCCGGCAGTCTAGTGAAGTATGACTCAATCAGGGGGTTCTCTTTGTTGATCTGGCCCAGTTTTGGGCCATTGTCCTCAAGCCGCATATATTTTATCCTGTTGAAAAGTTGCTGAAGGATGTCGTCGATTTCAGAGTCGTACTCCTTGTAGAAGTCCACGTTCAGGACATTCAGGATCTCAACAATCTTGGCCCTTGCCGCTGCTTCATCAGAAGCGTCGAGAACGGATGACAAGAAGCTTGCAGCAACTTCTGGCTTGACCCGCCGGCGGAAACGTTCACCCATGCGATCAGTTCCAATCAGACCAAACTCTCGCAAGAAGTCGACTTGGTCCTTCAATGGAGCCGCCTTGACGCTCTCCAGCTTCTTCTCAAAGTCGGCAGGGTCTTCAGGGCTGTGTTTGCTTCCTTTGGATAAAGCGCTGGCTACTGCGTCGGCATCCCGGTCAACATCCACGGCATAGTATTCCCAGAGTTTGATCTTGGCAACAACTTCCGTCTTGATGGCATCCATGATGCGAAGCAGATCGTCAGTGGTCTTGACCTCAGTGGGAAGGCCAAGCTTCTCCAGGTTGTCGCTCAGCTCCAGGAGCTTTGTGTCGAGCTCGTAAGCAGACTCTAGCCAGGGCGCGGTGGACAGGTTGTAACCGGCTTCGGGGTGCTCTTCAAGCCATTTCGTGTTGTTGGCCGTGTGGTTTAGCACAATATCAGTCAAGCTCAGCAGCGAATGGTTCTTCTCGAGACTTTCCACCATCTTCTTGACGTCCTCCTCACCTCCGGGAAAACAAGCAGGATCCCAGCCAAGTTGGTCGTACAAGCTGTATGGTGAGTTAGACACTCCGCGCACCTGTAGGGGAGTGAAGTGGATCATGTTGTAGCCGCGATCACTGATACCACGGAGGTGACGCTCCCAGTCGTTGGGATACTTGCCCATGAATTTGCTAATGACAGAAAAGATTGACAGGGCGGGCAACGGCAAGGGCCGGCCGTCAAGCTTGAGCCTTGGCGCAACATCGATGTAGTACAGAGGAGTCTGCGTAAGGTTCTCCTTCTGCTCGGAGCTATCTTCTAACTCCTTCTTAAGGTCGGGAAGCTCTGCATAAGTGGTGTAGAAGGCGTAGGCACCAGGTTGGTGAATAGGGATGGAGATTTCGAGGGTGCGGTTGAAGTCGGGTGTAAGCCTATGTTGCCCCGAGCGTTAGCTACACTATTCAACATGGTATTGACGTGTTACACATGGTGAAGTAGCGAGGCACACTCAATGCGCTCGATTGGGCACAGAAACATGTAAAAGAACCTACTTGAACTGGCGAAATTTGTCGCGGCGAAAGTGCTCGCCTTCGTCGGGGATGTTGACCCAGAGACTGCCATGACGACAGATGGACGAGGTGCCCTCGATCGCAAAGCGTATCGTCACAGGATCGTCAGATCTAGGAGCGAGATAGATGTATTCACCTGGCACCTGAGGCGAACCATCATCATTAAGCGGCAGCAGATATACCTCGTTGGAAGTCATGGTGTGCGGTGGGCTCATGATGAGAAAGAGAAGAGCGGGCGCTGCGTGCCCCGCGAAACGACAATCGCCTGGAGAGCGTGCACGCTGGTGCGTAACCAAGGAAGCGTGCTACGCAGGAATGCCTGTCGCAGTGGAGCAACTGATGGCTAACGGTTCGTGTCCGCGGTAGTGGGGTCGCTCGCATGTAGCCAGGGGAGCTTTCTCGGCCGCTGCTTGGGTCCTTTTAGTGGGCTCGTCCGGTGCCTCCAGGGATCTGGGATCTGAGATGTCGAGCCGGATCGACAAATTGAGTGGTGGGTGGAACAGGAGAGATGATCTCCCAGTGATAAGGTGATGGAGGGAGGTGAGGGGCCGAGATCACCGAGGGGATAGGCCGGGGCAAGAATGAGACGGAGGGAAAAGAGGGAAAAGGATGGAAAGATGGCTTGCGTCTTCGGAGGAAAAGAGGGCGTGAATTAAGGTAGAGCCAGTGGAAAGCGAGGGATATGACACAGGTTGACGAGGTGAGCGAGAAACGAAGAAGCGGGAAAGAGAGCTAGGTAAGGTTCCTGGGCCAAAAAAGAAGAAAGAGGAGAAGAAAAGCTTCATCCAGACTAGAAACAGCTCGTCACTCTCGAGCCATTTAACACCGCAACCGAATCTGGGCAGCTCGATGAGTAGAGTACCTCTTAGTCGCATCATGTAGTAAGCAGGTCAAGTTCGTGCCACCTCTGGCGGTCAACAACCAAAGCCTCAAGGAACCAGGTTCCTTTGCTTGGCTGGCCGCATCTGCCAGGTTTCTTGTCCTTTTTTCAACTCAATCCAGACACGACGAGGACAAACAATGAGCAGGGGGAGTGGGTGTTCCTTTTTCTCGTATGCCTGGCACCTAGCTACGAAGCTCTATCCGTACACGCAGCGCAGGATCGAGGCCAACAAATCACGCATCGGCATCCCCTGGTCGGTGGATGAATAGCAATTGGCTTTTTTTTCACGCATCGTTAGTCGCCATGAGTCGAGCTTTGACTCGAGAAGGCGGCACCGGCCGCGATGCTCCTGGCTTAGCCCCAAGCAACTTGGCAACTCAACAGGAGTAAGCAAGTTAGGACGGCGGTCAACAGAATTGGGCCTAGCCTCGAATGCCTCTAGTTTTGAGTCAAGCCCATCTGAGCACCGCCAGGGGAAGCTTCCCTGGCAACAAAGGATTGGGGAGGGGAGCTTCTGGATGCGGCTCTGGCCGCGACGGGAGGACGACGAAGAGGCTGGTTGTGGCTACGAGGTAGTTTCCGTAGGTTGTCTCCACGGCCAATTTGAGGGTTTTCCGCTTGGATACTGTTCGACCAACTTACAAACTCCTGTGAACCCTTCACTTGAGCTTTCTTTCCTCAAAGATCTCTTGTCGGGAATGTTTGACAGTCCTTCACATGCTTCATAAACCTTGGTTTTTACCTCACCACGGGCTACGTCATTGAAGTGCAATCCACGTTCCCCAATAATTTCCATCTGCGGGCCTTAGCGTCCCGCCAGTGGATCCTTCCCAACTTTAGGGCGGGGCCCGCCACGGTTCTAGGCGAGAGCACGGAGCTCTTGTAGCGCCCGGTGCCACCAGAGACGCCTTGGTCCTATTCTTGCACTCGAAGCAAAAGGGCCATGTTTGGAAAATGCGTCTTCGAAGGTGATTTATAACATTTCATCAATATAATCTAACAGGTTCAAAAGACCTACCACCCATGCCCCATGGTTGTCTAATGGGATAACGTACTCTGTAGTAGAACGGCCGTAAGTAAGGTATGCGCCGCTGTGGCCCCCGCCGCACCCGGTTTGCTCATCCGCCCGTCAACGAGAATAGCAACGCAGAGTCTAGAACACGTCCTATCGCCGATCACTTCTGTCCCGGTTCTGTCAATGAATCTTACCCTAGACCTGACGTAAATAGTCCATTGCATTGAAACACAGCAACGGACGATTTGATTCATCTATGCCGAAGAATTACACCAGAATAATCTCTAGGATTTAAGGCGATATTTAAACATAATCTCAGGAAAAATTCAAAAATCCTGTCCATCGTGTGCTATGAAATCAACGAAAAGAAAGTAAAGTGCTGCTGATAACAGCATAAAAGACCCGGCTCCAGCGCGCGCAATTTAGTGGAAGGCAGCATCACTTAGGACTTGACTAGAAAGTTGCAAGGGACCAGGCGGTTGATATCAAGACCACATAGTGCCGCGTGAGAGCGAATGTCGCAATGGTAAAGAGACAACCGCATGAGCCTTGAGTTGCCCTTCATCCAATGCCCACTCGGGGCTACTCAGTGAAAGCGAGAACGAAGTAGACACATATACATGTTTTGAGAGAATCCCAAGTCAGTTTACCTCGGTACACCCTTTTCTTTTTAGAAAAGCCCGTGCCAGATTGGTTAAAGGGTGACGATAGGGCGAAGACGTAGATGGGTGAGATTTCCACAAAGTGTCGAGTTGAGATAGTAGAACGCCTCAAACAATCTATCGATGGTCCTTTAGATGGTATCAAGTATACTCAAACTTGCCCAACTCTGACTTGTTGCACTCTCATGGCCTTTTAAAAATAAGACTGGTGAAGCAACAAACGCCATCCATACAGGGAGCCTTCAAGTGCAATATTGAACCACCTCCTGGGAGTCACACCAAAAGTCGCTTCATTAGGCTATCAGTGATTCAGTTAACGTGATGATATAATAACTCCTCGTGGATTTTTTCGCGCTTCTACCGCAAGCCTCGGGCTTCAGGAGGCATTGTCCTCGCCGTATTCATGCGATACGGGCAATATCCCCTCCCGCTGTTCCACTGTCAAAAGCAATTGTCAAGAGATGGCGGCATCGCAGGACCATGATACTATCCCCGATGACCCCAGACTGTTGGAAACAGAAAGCACTGAGTTACATCACCGCAAGGGACACCTCTTCCATTGTGCATTACGTTTCTCTGCGCCGCATTGTTCCAGAACATGGCACGCACAACCCTCGCACTAGTTACACGCGCAGGAAGAATTGCAGGTCACATATTGAGCAACCCGAGCCAGCGTCGGGTACTGAGAGAGAATTACGGAAGAGATTTAGACCAAATCGCTATCATTTTGAGATGCGCCCGCCCCATGTCATAAGGAAAATTCCTATCAACTATCTGGGCCATACCAACGCCGCTCTAATACTGACCATACAGTCGCATGCCCAACCACAATCTGTGTCTATCCATGGGAATCCATTCCATTCAAGAATCCTGAACAAGAGTCGGGATGTCATCCACCTTGGCCTGGCCATTCAAGATGGCATGCACCGCCGTGAACAACGGGTATTCTGATTCCAATCCCTGCTTCTTCAAAAAGCTGTTGACCTCCTCTGCCGTCGTAGTGCCCTGGATCTTTTGACCATTTAGCTCTTGTTGTTCGACCTCCTGGACCGAGATACCCTTCTCCACGGCCTTCTTGGCGCAACGGAAGTTACGTCCACCGGAGCAAGACGTGATCAGATCAGCCACACCGGCGGACGATTCTGTGAAAGTGGCCGTGTGGACTGTCTCTCGAAAGAACTCCTTGCCAAACTTGACCATTTCCATCAAACCGATTCGCATGATGGCAGCTTTGGCGTTGTCACCCCAGCCGCGGCCGTCGACAAAACCAGCCGCGATAGCAACCACGTTCTTGAGGGCACCGCTCAGGGACACGCCTGCGACATCAGCAACCATCTGCACATGGAAGTAAGGCCGGTGGAAGAGGGTTCGGAAGCAGTCCTGATCCAGAGGAGGATAATCGGCAGGCATTGCGGTCAGTTTCGTCTTGGAGGTTCGGCCACGAACATCCTTGTGACGGATCTCAGGAAGATTGCCAACTGGAGGGCTTCCACTCCGGGGCGACGGAGCTCTGCTGTTGTCCAATGCCGGCGGGTCGTACGCGATCGTTGTCTCTGACCACTTTTCCTCAGCAATCTCGCGGGCCAGGTTAGCACCACTGAGTGCGCCGCAGTAAATACCAAGACCATCGCCGATCCACTCGCTGAACAGGCTCACGCCTTCATCAGTAACGTTAACACCCTTGATACAGCTGATGCCGCGCGCGTAGGGCAGGATGTGTCCGTTGATCTGCTTGCAAACATTGGCAATGAACTGGTGGGGAAGGTTAAAGATGAGGATGGTCGAGTCCTTGACGGCGTCTTGAATATCGGGGTTGGCGATGATGTTTGAAGGCAGAGCAATGCCGGGAAGATACTTGACGTTCTCATGATGCTTGTTGATCACCTCGGTGAGCTTCTGCGGCTTGTCGCCAGTCGTTTCGTCATAGTACTTGGAGTCCTTGGAGATTGTCACGTCTTCCTCGTAGACCCACATCTGGACATCTTCCTCGAACAGATCTTTGTTTGCACGGGTGTTCTCGGCAAGGATTTTGGCAATCGTCGAGCCCCTACACCATTGTGTTGTCCGTCAGCAAGCTGCGCAGTACAGAGTCGACGCGTGAGCGATGTTGCGCATACCAATTGCCGGATCCCACAATGGTCACCTTGTGCTTCTTCTGATGTCCACCCAAGCTTGCCATATTGCCGAATGTTGCTGCGGAGTAACTACGCGTGTAAGAGGCTATTCCTTTGGGTTTTGAGAAGACACAGATTGATCGAACGAGTAAAGAACGAAACATGCGGGAGCTGGAGAACCGAGACGTAGGAAGTCGAAGGCGAAGCAACAAGAGCTTGCGACTGAGGGGTAGCAGATATATGATGGATTTGTCTGGACCTCAGGGCTGCTCAGCTCCCAAGGTTGTTGAACCCTGGCAAGCCACAATGACGCACGGCAGTAAAACGGCAGCTGTCACCGCCTTCCACAAGTGGGCAAGCGCCCCATCAAAACCCATCATTATTCGGAGCAGGGGCTTCTTATAAGAGGGCCTGGGAGAAGACCAGACTGGAAGGAAAGGAAGCGACCTCCGATCGGCCGAGGCGGTGATCACATGTGAAGTACCTAGGTAGTTGGCCGTTTTTTTAGGGACCAACAGCGTCAATATGCGGCTCTCAGGGTGGGATGTCACATGTGAAGCTCCCGCGAAACAGGGGTCCAGGGATTCAGGGTCAGAGGGGCCGAAGAAGCTCAGCAAGCCTGGGGTCCTCGGAATAAGGGCCCAAGGGGCCATATTGCATGCAGCGTCATCCAGGAACGGGACCGAGCCCCGTTGTCAAACCTACACTGAAAAAAACAACTATAGACATATCCTGGCCCCTGAAAAGCGGCTGGCCTCGGTCGCGTGATGGCTTGTAAGACTATGCTAACGATCATGACTCTAGGAACTCAAGCGGTTCATCAATAATTTAGCTTTCTTGATTAACTTGACGCCACATAAGGGACATCGTACGATACCATTTTATACCGAGGATGTATCTTCACATTTCTTCAGCAGTATTCGATCACAACTGACGCTAGCACTCAACAACCTGTATTTCCACATCCAGGCTCACCCCAACCATCGAGTGATAGGTCAGTGATAGGTCAGCCCGTCCCATTCATCCGACCAGATTCGATATCTCGACATGCATGAGGAGTAAGCATCGCAGATTCTAGCTAATTAATATAGAGGGGCTATGAGGGCTGACCTGGATTGGTATATTTGAAACTGAGTAAATTATGATCATATGTACTATCTCTGACAACCGTCGTAAAACGTCCAATCTGATCAAGACTAGAAAGACTCATAACTGCCAATGCTATTTGCATTATCCGGTAGCATCTTCATTCGAAATCACCTAGAAGAACCGCCTTTTCCTCGTCCAGGCCTGGGTGGCGGCTGACCAGCATCGACCGCGAATAGCTTCGCCTGTGTCCCTTTTCGTCTTTGGTCTCTTCAGTTCGTTCGCCATCTCCGAAAACTGGTTTGTAAAAGACATCGTACGTCATCCAGGTTATATTAAATAGAACGGTCATAGTGAGGGCGAGCCATCGAGGGATCTTGCCGTCTTTGCCTGCAAGCATTTTGGAAAGAGTTATGAGCAAGAAAAATACGAGACCGCTGGTGATCATGAACAGTGTCGCGCCAATCGTCTGCCTCCAATGCGTGATAGTGTAGGGCTGTAGCGATTTAAGCCAACGCTGGTAACCGTCAGGAAGGTCATGCTCTTCGGCACCATCCTTGATCAAGTTCAGATAGCGAGCACTGGCTTGTGAGTAGTCAGGGTCCCGTTGCGGGCCGATGAGGAAGCGGTACCACCACTTCTTCTTGCGAGGATCATCAGGTAGGTCGGGTTCAGGAATCCGGGGGGCAAAGAGCGTCCTCGCTAGGAACGGCTTAGGGATTTCCGGGAAAGGCTTCTCTGGGATAGAGACTTTTGGCGGGATAGGTAGACATGGCACCACAATCTCCTTGTATCCAGCTCCACCACCCTCCGTGCGGATAATGGTCCCGTAGTCCTCTTCCGTGACCTCGTAGACCACACCAATGAGCCCTTCATCCCAGTTGACCTCTGTATGAGGAGGCTGTGGAGGATTGAATGGAGGAGGATCAAGGCCTGGCACTTTTGGGGGTAGCTTTGGCTTGTCGGGGAGCTTTCTGTAGTCGACATTCGCGAAGCAAGGTTCACGATAAGGAATCCCCGGCAGGTTGAACTTGAGCTCCAATGTCGGCACAGAGACAGTCACCTGTGAGAGCGGACGAATGCCGCGCACTCCAAGGAACGTCTCGGCAGCAAGGTTAGATCCATAAGCGAGATAGAGGTAGGTGTTGGGCTGCGGATGGTCGCGATCATCGGCGAGGTCCTCGGCAGCTTCTGCGAGCCTTGCAGGTGATGTGGGGGGAATCGAAGCAATAGAAGGATAATTCTTCGGCCCGGGGCGCTGCAATAGAACACTGAGATTTCGAAAGACCACGAGGGGGCAACCGTCGCCGTCGGCGCCGTTGGCACAATTCTGCTTCGACATGATGAAGCGCAAGGTGGACGGGTGGCTTGCCGGATTGGCTCACAATGGCCTGCTGCTGCGCTGTCGCTATCAGACAGTCAAGACCTAAGGGCGCTGAAGAAGATGAGTAAATCAGTATGTCGAAGCTCGTGATAACGTTGTGATGTGCATGTGGATGGAAATACTATTTATGAGACCGACACGCGGGTGAGAGCAACGTTTAAAATGCGGAGGTAGCGGACTTGTTCGCTGTTGGCCCCGGCTTCAAGTCCGCCGCTCAGTGGACCAAAGTGCTGAATAATGCCTGTGCCGCGCGGGTGATGACAAGTCGATCCGGACGATCAGCAGCCAGCTTGAGACAGCCTCATGGCCAAAATCGGAATGCTCTCTGCTAGATGGAATTTTCTTATTGCAATCACCCCGGAAATTTCGGAAATTGTTCTCATCCGATACCTAAACTATTTGCGACGACCAGAGAGAATCTGAACGCACTCAGCCATGTTTGCTGGGCAGTGAGCTGAAGCAGCGGACTTGACTAACCTCTGACTTGACTACTTGTTCTAAGCGGAGTTTCGACTCATACGGCAATCCAGGTCGATTGGCAAAAGAACACAAAAAATATTGGCGCATTGCGAAAGGCAATGAGATCCTACGATGAGTACTTGAATACATAAATAAGTAGTTAGCTTTTGAGATAATCAAGAAGATACTTGACTTTCCACCTCCTATCCGCAAGCACGAGGACGCTCCGATGTGGTCTATACGTAGCTTCCGGGTAAAGGAATTACAAAATAATGAATATATTACGCATATAATCCCAATAAAAGTTCTTAATAATAGCCTATTAAGAGTTTGTTCGGCTCTTTAATCCAAGCCTTCAGCTAACTCGGTGGCACTCATAACCTGAACTGTACCTCCGTGCCAGTGTCAATGGCTCAAACATCCACCCACTGGGCGCTCCTTCCTCAACTTCCCCCCCTCGGTCTCCTTCCTCACTAAGGTACGCCAGGCAACAGGATGCCGACACTCACTTGTGATATTTTCCATCTGCTTCGAAAACAGAGAGCTCTCGTTTCTCCACGATTAAATTTCTCGTCGTCTGTTCTGCCCTTGACGATTCTGATGAGCTATTGCAATAAGAGGTCAACGACGGCAATTTGATCCTTTATTTTATGCTTGATCAAGCCATCTATCGAGAATAATCAAGTTTCAAGATTCTTCTAACTGTATGGCAAACAGTCTACTTCAGGTGGATATCTGCAACGATATTCTAACAACTACCAGAGAAACGCAAAGGCATGCCGAGGAAGGGTGGCAAATCCACCCAGCGTGGTAAGCCCAAGCGGCAGTTGACTGAGTTTGGACAACTCGACACCACCCCGACCAGCAGACATTTGCAATCACCCGAGAAAGGAAATCCCGCGCAGTCCGATTCGGCACTGCAGGCTACAAGAAACGAGGCACAGCCCTCGCACAAAACCGGTACAGAGACTACCTGGGGCAATCCAAGGAATGATTCCGATGAGTACGAAGGCGGACTGGATGATGTTGATTTGATCACACTAGTCAAGCCTGAGGAGACGAAGTTGCAGCTGCGTCCTGACACCGACACCAACTGGTCCGAGGCCGAATCTTTGACACGCAGGAGCTCACCTCTTGCGAGCTGCGAAACACCCCAAGGTCTTTGGGAATTTGAGAATCAAGATTCACCCGTCGACCCATTTTCCAGCCCCAGGTCTGGTCAGGGGAAGCTCCCCGACACCGTGCCACTGCCCAGTCAACCCCTCATAGATCCTTTGTCACAGACAGCAGACATACATTTGGCCAAAGTCGACTTCTCCGAGACTGCCTCTACGGCTACAGCTAAGAGGAGCTCACCGTATCTTTCCCATTTCGCGACACCACAAGTCGCCCTGGGTGATTTGTGGGAGCCGAAAGGGAATACTCTTTTGAACCTGCTTCCCAGCACTATCCCTGACACTGCAGAAATTCCAAAGATGTCCCCTTATCCAGCTAAGAGCCCTTACGATCACCTTCCTGCGGATGAGATCTACGATGTTACCCCTCCCAGGTTGAACAATGAGACTTCTGTTTCTCCCCCGCGAGAAGACTCTCAAATCTTGGACGATGTCTTACACAGCCATCAAGATCCGACTCCGCCGAGGCCATCGCAAAAAAAACCAGTCCAAAAACCGGCACCCAAAGCACCAAAGAGCTCGTTGGAGAGAATCTTGGGCGAGGAGCTCGCCCCAGGCAAAGACCTAGAGCCAGCTTCAGCTCACGGATACGCAGCTGGAAAGTCGAAGCCTGTGAAAGCGGATAGAAGAAAGCAACTTCAGGAGAAGCTAGCTTCTACCAAGACACATGGGTCTCCGGCCACTGCATCAGATCAGAAAGGGAAAAAGCGGAAACAACGTGCAAAAGCGCCGATCCAGTTCGACGAGGCGACACAGGAGGTCAAGGAGGTATCCGATACTAAGAAAACGACTCCGCCAGCAAGAATGCCTATCGTGAGCGCGCTGAAGATCTCACATGGTCAAAAAAGTTCTCCTATCACCAGTGCAAAAAGAAAGGCTGCTCCTAAGCTCACCCGAAAGGCTGCGGTGAAGGTTCCTTCCAAAGCTCCGCCAAAGTCGCAAGTGAAGAAAGAACCACCCTTGAAGAAGCGCAAAACGACTGAAGTTAAAGAGGACCATCAAGGCGACTCCTCCATCGTCGTCAATACAGCTAACGTTATTGAACTTACGCCTGCGGGCAATACACGGGCAAAAGCGAAAAAGGAGTTCGAGAAGAACCTTGTGGAAAGCCAAGGGCATATAGAGACCACAGACGAGTATCAAGGATCACCTGAGGACCCTATCTTGGTCTCCAGCGACCCCGAAGACAGCCTCTCATGGTCGGAAGACGGCTTTCTGCCAGACGAATCATCGATACCACCGGCAGTCACCCAGACAGGAACGAAAAAGGTGTCTTCGGAGGGAGAAGTCGTCGGCTCTCCAACAACGCCTGCCATCGCCTTGCAACACGAACAACAGCAGCACTTGACGGTACTAGAGGACCCGAAACCGTCCTATCCCTCACATTCTGCCCGCTCTTCCAAAGCACAGGAAACAAAGGCCGTTGCTACGCGGGATGTTGCCGCCGAGTCGATGAAACCCGGTGAGGCACCAGATCAACCCGCCAAGCGAAAACGTTTGAGCGAAATCACTCAGCCAAATGTCCTGTTGCCTCGTGATTCAAATATCATTAGCAGATATGCTCCACATACTGCGCGCCGCCCGGTCAGTGCGAAACATGACGTTCATGGAAAATCGGTTGAGTCAATTCCCACCAAAACCGCTCGTCAGGCTAGCAAGGCGAGCCGAAGCTTCAGCATCAGCCACGCAGGGAGCCCGGTACCAGTTAGAGCCAGCCAGGGTCCTTTGGTTGACGATGGATCAAGTTCTCAAAGCATCGAGAGTCCAGAACTTGTTGAACACCAGAAGCGTGGCAGGCAACAGAATGAGCCTAGGAGGTCGCACCGCCTTCGACGACCTGTTGACTAGAGTTCAGCAGATCGAGGCGATGACTTACCCCAAAACAACTTGACGAGCTCAGCTGAGCGGAGACCCAGTCATAACAAGACAAGACTGTCATTTGGAGCAGCCCTGCGAAAAGAGAAACTGGAACACGAGAAGGCATCACCCCCCGAGCTCATCGCGGCCAACAAGGACTTGCATGCGCAGATGTTGGCCTCGCTTCGAGGACGAAATGTGACTCCCCCAACGGTACGCGACGGAGGCAAACGAAACCGGACTACATACGGCAATAATGAGATAGCCCAACAGAGCCTTTCAGATGTTCCGGCTGAGAAGGCAGCGGCAAAGCTGCACGTGCTTGTTGAGGTAAATTATCTGGTCATTGGAAGACGCCTAGCTGACACACTCCCTAGACGATGTTGAGTCATCTGCAGACCAAAGAAGCTACCGTCTACCGTGGTGCAGATACCTACCGGAAGAACAGCCTCATTTGTGTAGACAAAATCAATAACAAATACGGCCAAGAGCGGCGTACGTTGGCAGACGAGTGTAAGAAGGACACCGATATGTTCGCTCGAACAGTACAGAAAGCGAGAGCATCGCTAGAGGATCGGGCAAAGGTGCGGGAAGAGGCGTTCTTCCAGCTGGAAGAGAGCGCAGCAAGACGACATCAACTATACCTACAAGCGACAATAAGTATGCGAGCGCTTCATGGAAGTTTGCTAAAGCGCAAGCTGGCGGAGGATGAAAGTGCTTGAAAGGTCTACGATGCGATGCAGGAGTATGCAATGATGATTTTTGGTCAAGATGTGCATGCAGAAGCTAGCTGGCAAAGTTCCCAAACAATGGTGAGATGCCAGGAATTGCAGTTCCCATGTGATGGGGTTGGGAAAATCAGGGTTCAATGCGGCGCAGCTTTGACGGTTTGATACAAGGTTACTGGGGCTAAGGGTGTGTAGCAATTTCCATGTGCGCAACAACTAAAATGAGGGTGACGGACGATGTGGGCTTGACTGATAGACTCACTGACTGCATGCTAATAATGGCAAATTTGTTGCTGTTCTGATTTGGAGTGATAGTAGTCTCGCGTTTGTGAAGATAATGACGATGATGGACTGGTTGTGGGTGTAACTGTTTCTGGCTGGTAGCAGATCGGTCACCAGATCGTCCAGGAAGTGGTGGATGCATTTGGGGTCAAGACTGGCTGGGCTGAAATAGAGTCAAACGGATGAATGGGATGCTAGCCGAGTGGAGGGAGCCTAGTTGTAGAGCTAGGCTCGATCTGGGCGTGGTGGTGATGATGATGGAGAGTTTTGGGCGGCTGATGGGCGGAACTGATGCGGGATTGGGGATGATGATGGGAACGATGACGCCGATGAACGGTGACGTATTCCTAGTTGTGGCGCAGACAACCCTTACGCGCAGCGTTCAGCTTGGCCTGGGAGAATGTTCAAAAGGAAGCCGATGCGCTGATGGAATGGCCTTTGGTGAAACAATAAGCTAAATAATTGACTCGCGAAGGTCAATCACGACAACTCCACACTTCTTTTACGAAAACTCGCCCATACTCTACCCTCCCAAGCCTGACACGAAACCCCTTTGCGACGTTTCATCTCTCGAGGATACATCCCTGATAGCGAGACCCTTAATATTCAAGCAGAGACTTGAAACCTGAGTGGCACGATGAGCTCTGACGAAGCGGGGCAAATCTCCACGCCAAGGTGAGCGACTGTGATTATGGACTTGGGATCCATGTTTCATCTATTTCTTTGGTCTATTGAGAAGAGTTTCCTGTTAAGTCTATTGATTTTGCTTGGTATTCATCTTTCAAGACATATACCCTTCTACTTCGGGACTTGAATGGTCAGCTTCCCTATTCCCATATTCACCTGTGCCGGGCCACAATCCATTGGCTTCCTGACCTTGGGTCCATCCCAACGTCCTGTTTTCGACAGCGCGTGCCGCAGCGGTATGACCGACCATTTTCATGACGCTCGTTCGCGAGTCACACTCACGTTGCCTACAGTACATTTAGGCAGTCGCAACATATTGTGAGGCCCGTCCCAGCCAGGGTCTCGTCTCTACAGCGCTTGCAGGGGGGCCTCCAGTGGGTGCCGCCGCTAAAAGTGCCGTTGCAGCCTTCGCCGCGCCCCGCCCCGTGTCTTCTTTCTGGCTGAGCCGCAGTAAGGACGCGGCGCCCCAAGCCTCCAGATCCCCCATCATCTCCCGCCAACACTGCCCTCTCGCTCCAGTTTTTTTTTTTCTGCTCTCGCTTTTCACTTTCCTACACCTTGAACACTGGCCATTTTTCTCCGCGTCACACAACGACCGAAATATTCCATAACCCGCTGCGGACAACCAGCGCTGCGGTATCATTGCGTACGAAGGTTCCCTTTTTAATGTTTATTCTTCTTCTCGCTGGATTTGGCTGCTGAAGTTCGTCTGCCTGTCCCTTGTCTTCTCACTTACACTGCGATTCTCTATCCTCGTCTCTATACAACTTCCTCTCCACACATTTCGGTTTCGTTCACTCTTACACTTCGCCCCGCGATCTCCAGTCCTCGCTCTTCTCCGCCAGGCCGATTGTCCGTTTGCGCACTTGGTTCTCTCATGATCGCCGTCTGACATTCGCCTCTTGCAGCCGTTTCCACGGTTTACTTAGCTTTCGGCGACGCCGATCAAGACCTGGCAGCTCCAGCTCCGTTGACACCTCGAGCTCGACATTGACCGCCAACTCCGAGCACGAGATCACCCCCGCAACCCCGACCTCCTCTCCCGAACCTTCACCTCGCTCCTCTACCTCGTCCGCCGATAGTAAAGGGAAAAGAATGCCGTTCCGTCAGCGCATGGCACGCCACTTTGGCGATTCGGTACGTGTAACCCCGCACTCGGAGTTGGTTGCGTATGTCACAGACGGCTTCGATGTGTTGCGACATGAGTTTGGTCGGCTGCGGATGTGTAACACCTTTGGTCACAGAAACTGGCGCTGACGCTACTCTCATTAAGCTCTCCCCGGAAAAGCCGTATCTCAGCTACTATGACGTCCTTTTGACTGCCGAAGACATCAAGGCTCTCAAGCATGACTGGTTAACGGACAACAACATTGCTTTTTGGGAAGAATACCTTGAGCGCGAAACCCTGCCGCGGTACCCTCAGGCCCGAATCGTTCTCCTGCGTCCCAGCATGACCTTCCTCCTCATGAAGGAGCCCGATATGAAGGCGGTCCGCAGCGCACTCCCCGATTTCTCAAAGGTCACACACATCTTCCTGCCCATCAACGATAACCGTAACGTGAGTGTCGCTGAGGGCGGTAGCCATTGGTCGCTGCTCCTCGTCTCGACACTTGATGGCGTGGCCTTTCACTATGATTCTCTTGGCGGCGCCAACTACGCCGAGGCCAACGTTGCCACTCGTAAGCTTGCCTCGGTGTTGCAGCGACCTCTGCGATTTATTGGTCTTGAGGACTGTCCCCAGCAGGAAAACGGTAGCGACTGCGGCGTTTTTGTTTGCTTGTTGATGCGCCACCTCCTCGTCAAGCGCCTTCTCTGCGCTAATGCCCGCGAAAAGGTGTCGATGAGTATGGGCGGGAAAATGGTTGACAGCTACGGTGGCCGCAAGGAGATGATGCGTATCATCGAAAACCTCCGCAAGGAGGGCGAGCGCCGGCGATCGTGAGTTCTTCAGTGTCTCTTACAAGACGTATCTAATAATCAAGATAGGAGAAGCGCCAGCCCGTTTTCGAACAACAAGACGCCCCCGCGGATCGAATAGAGAACGGACTGCTACGGCTCTTGCGAAGAATTCGACGAGCGCCTACGACAACTGATGCAACAGGGCGTCATGAGTCCTCATGATTCCGGGGCGATCAATCAGAACACGAGTCCTAGTGGAGACGCCGGTGATGGGAATCGCAAGGAAGTGAACGCTACCTGTCAAATCACTAAACCTGGGAAGAACAGTCCTCCCTGGGCTGGGATGAGAAACTTTGTGCGGCCCAAGCGGGACTCGGTTCGCACTAGCTCATCACCCTTGACACCGGGTTATCGAGTTCGCGATACCAATCAGATCACTAAGCGTCAACTGGGAACTCGACATGCGAAAGGTCTCTTGACCCCGGTCAAGGTTCGAGGCAAACGACGATCCAAACCTGGCATGGCGATGGTTGCACAATCCTGTCTTGAGTCGGTCAGTACACGCTGAAAAGACCGACCTACTATTGTAATGAAGTTCACGAGGGATGCGCAACGTTCGATTTTGAGTTGTTTTGATTTTACTTCTTAGCGATTTTAGCTTCGAGGGGAAGAAGCGTTGAATTGTTGGCGTTGGATGATCCTTAGACGCAGCGGCATTGGCAGCGGCGTGATCGCATTGTACGCATATACTCAATCACCAGGCAGTGGGCGCAAGTGATTGTGATAATGGTTTACTCAGATGATGCTCTTGATTGACGAGTAATGAATTGGAGTTGGGAGATATGGAGACGGCGTTCAAAGGGCTGACGGACACAAGCCGCAATACCGGCACCAACACATCTTAATGAGGAATATATGTCCACTACAAGAGTAAATAACTTGAGCATTGTTGAACGGCTTTTCTGTATTATCTTGTGTTCTCTGACTTTTGCTGACCAAAACTCCGTAAACTCCTGAGACACAACAATGCCATGTCGAACGAGGTCTCGTCCCCTAAGCTCGAGCCTTTCTCATGCAATGGTATCTATCAAGCCCGTCATCGCCTCAACCACATAGTCTAACCGCTCTATTTCTTCTCGGCGAATGCAGGATTTTGCTCCATAGTCGAAGAAATGTATCCCCTCAGCGCCGCCCATCGATTCGAAGTCGGCGCAGCAGCAGCAGAATTCGGCTTAGCCGACTTCTTAGCATCAGCCATTCCCTCATTCCCATCATCGTCCTCGTCCTCATCAACCGCCTTCTGCACTCCCGCAGGCAACTGGCCCTCCTGCGGCGCACCCGTCAACCTCGCCATGCTGACGCCAAACCTCTCCATCTCACCCTTCACGACCCTCTCCTTTCTCTTCAGCGCACCCCTCTTGCTCTTCAAGCTCTTGTGCTTGATCTTGCCCGCCTGCTGGTCGTCGTCGAGCTCGGGCAGCGCGTCGGCGAGGCCGTCGAGCGTGGCGGCGAGCTTCTTGGACGGTCGGCGGCGCTTGCTGGAGGATTTGGAGACGCCGGATGATGCGATGCGGGAGACGAAGGAGGAGTGCTTGATGAGGCGCTTGTCGCGCTTGCTGGAGAGGAACGAGTCTGTCACGGCGGCGTCGGGGCGGAAGACCTTTGCGGGGAGGAGGGGGTGGATTTGGCCTGTTACGCGCTGCTGGCGGAGGGCGCGGGCTGAAGGCTTTTTGAGGCCGGGAGGTTGGGG
>JADBHU010001007.1:0-27328 GCA_017140155.1 Fusarium devonianum
AGGGGGTGCCCCACGTTAGTGACTTACCTTGGATTGACTCCGAGCGGACTCCTCGGGTTGGTCCAATGACTCCATCCCGTGCCATTGACGTCCAAGGGATCATCTGGGCCGATGGACCTGTGGACCTGGGGCCCTGAGACCCCCTGGGCCGATCGAGTATACTGAGCCCGCGCTGGATGTGTGCCTAGTGGACGATCAAACACGGGAGACGCTCTCTGGCTGCTTTAATGCCAATAGCGCGTCGGATTTTGGAAGAGTCCTGCGTCGTAAGCTGAGCATCAAAATGACCCCGATGAGGCGCTGAAGAAAGATCACCGATCTGTTCGATACTGTGACGTGACTTGGAAAGGCTGATGATCCCCGGGAGAGGGGTTTACCCGTCGCAATGCCATTTCCTTTCAGCTGAGGACTGTACTTCAAGAGGAAACTATGGAGATGTACATTTTGCCACGTTGCACGTTTACCAGCTGGATATTCGGAGGATTGTACCTCTGGAGTTCCCATTTCGTGGTACATTTGGTGATGGTCATTCCACAATATCTTTAATCAAGCCCCAGTATCGGTCAAAAGTTCCTCGTCTCACCTGGTATGCTTTAGTAAGTACCAAGCTAGAAGGTACGATATAGTAGTAATTCAATCAATTGGTTGCGCATAGCTTCCAAGTTCAGATAGTAGTCTGTCTGTCTGTAGGTGAGCTTTATCTGAAACGCACGGGCCATAGCACCACCTTATCACAAACAACCTAAAACGCCCCTCGCTATTGCCCCTCATACCCCTCCATCCTAGGGGATCGCGCTCAACTTACAGCGCATTGGCTGCCCATATTTCAGGCCACAACCAGTAAACGGTGCCCCGCCAACCCTCCCGAAAATCAATCGTTCGTTCAAATTTTTTCTGGACCAGGCACAATTGGCTTCCCGTCTGGCCCAGTCGATCGGGTATCAAAAAGTGTGACGCATCTCGGCGCCGCCTGCATGACTGGCAGTCTGAAGTGGGTTCCCAGTTCCGTTTAGAGGGCCTCACGTCCTCCCACCAAAAGGATAACAGCATGAGACCAAAGCCAGCCTCGGCCAAATTCTCCCTGGCCAGATCGACCTCGACGACTCTTGCTTCATCTTCTTGCCCTGTACGGCCCTTCCTGTCCCTCTCCTCAGGCTCTCCTGCTTCACCCTTAGCCTGCCACTGTCCTCCTTCCTGCCTCGCTCGGCGGTCTCGTCTGTCCGTCAACGGCTTTGCCCCATCCATCACAGGCTTTTCCCGGCCCCGCTACTCTTCCTCTTCCACATCCACCACTGCCCCGCGTTCCACGAGCTCACAACAAATACACGAAATGGCGCCCAAGAACAAGTTCGAGCTCAAGACCCCCAAGGGCACCAAGGACTGTAAGTCTATACCACCCCTGACTCGTCCAAGCATGAACTGCCAATCCTGACACTGCGCGGAGGGGAGGGAAAGGATATGGTCATCCGTGACCACATCTTCAACACCATCACCCAGGTCTTCAAGCGCCACGGCGGAGTCACGATCGATACGCCCGTCTTTGAGTTGAGGGAGATCCTCGCCGGAAAATATGGCGAGGACAGCAAGCTCATCTACGATCTCGCCGATCAGGGCGGCGAGATCTGCTCCCTGCGATACGACTTGACCGTCCCCTTCGCTCGTTTCCTCGCCATGAACAAGGACATCCAGAGCATCAAGCGATACCACATTGCCAAGGTCTACCGCCGAGATCAGCCCGCCATGACCAAGGGCCGTATGCGAGAGTTCTACCAGTGCGATTTCGATATTGCTGGCACCTACGACCCTATGCTGCCTGATGCAGAGGTTCTCCGCATCATCTGCGAGGTGTTTGAGGGACTCGGCTGGAACGGGGGTTATACAATCAAGATGAACCACCGAAAGATCCTCGATGGCATCTTCGAGGTTTGCGGTGTGCCCAGCGACAAGATCCGCACCATTTCCTCCGCCGTTGACAAGCTGGACAAATTGCCGTGGGCTGATGTGCGCAAGGAAATGACAGAAGAGAAGGGCCTTGATGGTGAGGTTGCCGATCGAATTGGCGAGTGGGTTGTCCTTAAGGGCAAGCAGGACCTGTTGGAAAAGCTGCAGAACAACGAGCAGCTGGCAGCCAACGAGTCGATGAAGAAGGGCATGTCAGACATTGCTCTGTTGTTCGAGTATCTCGAGGCCTTTGACGTCCTGGACCACGTATCTTTCGATCTCAGCTTGGCTCGAGGCCTTGACTACTACACTGGTTTGATTTATGAGGTTGTCACACAGGGCTCTGCCCCCGAGGTGACGCCGGGCCACGAGAACGAGGCCCCCAAGCCCTCAAAGAAGAAGGGCAAGAAGGGGTCTGAGGATGATGACCGCTCTGACGACCCCACGGTCGGTGTGGGCAGTGTAGCCGCCGGTGGTCGCTACGACAACCTTGTCGGCATGTTCTCCGGCAAGAGCCAGATTCCTTGCGTGGGCATTTCCTTTGGAGTTGACCGCATCTTTTCCATTACCAAGGCCAAGATGGCAGCGGAGAAGAGTGCGGCCGTCCGCAGCAACGACGTTGATGTCTACGTCATGGCCTTTGGTAAGGGCTTCCTGAAGGAGCGCATGAATGTTTGCGCAAGGCTCTGGGAGGCTGGTATCAAGGTGGGTTTCTTCTTTTCCTTGCCTTTTTTCTCATTTTTCAGTGTGCGGGGAATTGCAAAGCTAACAGATTGATATAGGCCGAGTTCCTTTACAAGGTGAAGCCAAAGCTGCCAGCGCAGTTCAAGGCTGCTGAAGCCAACGGCGTCCCCTTTGCGATCTTCCTCGGCGACGACGAAGTTGCGTCAGGCAAAGTCAAGATCAAGGAGATGGGACTGCAGGAGGGCCACCCTGAAAAGGAGGGTATCCTCGTCGACCTCTCAGAAATGGCCAAGGAGGTCAAGGTTCGCCTCCAGCGTAAGCAACAGCTGGATGATATGACCAGACAGGCTGAGGGCCTACGAGTAGTCCACGGTATCAAGGGTGAAGAGAAGAAGGAGGGTGAAGTTAAGCCTGAGACTGCGCCTGCGCCTGCTGCTGCCGAGCAGAGCGCCCCCGTTGAGGAGCAGACGCCCACGAATCCGACCGCATAGTCTATGTACTACGG
Organism: Fusarium devonianum; assembly: GCA_017140155.1. Lineage (NCBI taxonomy): Eukaryota > Fungi > Ascomycota > Sordariomycetes > Hypocreales > Nectriaceae > Fusarium > Fusarium devonianum. Next base: position 3,131 of record JADBHU010001007.1, read on the forward strand.
CGACGAATAAATAAAAATTGGGATGAAGTAACGGCCAAAGCGTTTGTTTTTAATGGTGTTATTTGTAGAAGCAGACAATCAGCCTAGACAGTTAAAGGTGTTTGTGGCCACCTCGGTCATTTATCAGTGACATCGCAACGAGGTGACTCTTATCAAGAAGCCTTTGTAAGTCTCATAACGATACTTCCGAGGAGTGCCTAGAACCCAATACGTTGATACCAAGGAATCCAGTATCTGATTAAAGCAAGTCCACTGATTAATGGCCTCAGATCAGGAAATCTCCAAAAAAAAATCATGAGGCTAATAGCGGGAGGGCCGGAAAGACAGGTTTCTCCGTAATGCGTGATGGCTACGACTTCTCAACCGAATGCAACCAGGTCAGGTCCTCCATACAACAAAACTGAGGGGATCTCCTCCGACGAAAAGAAACCTTCGTGCCCCAACGTCTGGGCCACGTCCTTTTGAATCGGTTTCCTGAAACGGGGAAGACGATGGGGGCAGCCCCATACTCCCCCCGCGAGCGTCCAGATACGCACCCCGATGCGGCCACGAGGTGACCCGCACGCAGCGCCAGGCAGCCCGCGACGTTCTCGAGCGATGGAGACCCCGAGAGCGAAAGGCTGGGGATGGAGTCTCCATCAAAGGTAGCCGTGCGGTTACGGGCGCTGCATATGGCATGTCGCACGTCACTTGCGGCACCCCGGGATCGGATCTGCACCTGGCAGCCGAAGGACGTGATGGCGGGAGAGGCCGCATGCTCTCTGTCAGTGTCAGTGTCACTTTCTCGGACCTGGCATCCGCTCGAGTCCAATTTGTCATGGGCTCTTGTCAAAGGGGCTGAGGAGCTGGTCGATGGCTGTTGGGTTTTGTCCGTCAGGATCCCGAAATTCTGGAGCCGAGACGATGGCGTTATTGACGTTCACGCCACCATCTTAGGACGATGCTGATGGCAAGCGCATCTTTGCATCGTTCTTTGTTGTACACGGCATTATTGTTCCTTTATTTCTTGTTCTCTATTGGATTGACCCTTCTATTCAGGGCCCCCTCACTGGCGCTGATCACCCTTTTCCTCTCTTCGGGCTCTTTTGCAGACCTGGAGATGGGTGTTTTTTTTCTTCGTCATGGCGCAAGTGCCACTTCCATCCTGAGGAGAAAAGGCGAAGCACAAGACGAGACATGAGACGGACATACGCGGAGCGTGGGTCTGCCCAGGTACGGGAGGCGTCAGTCATAGTCGATCGCGCGGAAGACCAGTGCCGCGACCTGGACCCTGGCAGGGACTCCGCAAGAGGAGAATCGTGGGAGTTAACTTTCTGGAAGTTTTCTCCTTCCCGTGAAAGGGTACAGTGGAAGCGCTTCTTCCACGGTTGTCCCCCTTCAGCAACGGAGTGTGAGGAGCAGAAGAACAGAAAGCAAGGGGAGGCGAGGCTATCTATCCCCTTGCAGCGCCATGTGTCTCCCGAACCCGACGCGTCGGAAGGGGTGGCATGACTAGCCGAACAGGGCCCTTTCCTTTGAGGCGACGAGACGGAGTGTTTCCCCTCGAGCGAGGGTGCAGGAAGACGGGCTAGACCTGTCATCCCCAGAATTGTCTGTGTGTACATGTGTGTGCCTGCGTGAGAGTGGGTGGAGTATGTATGTGTGTTGTGTGTGTGTGTGTGGTCCAGGTCCCAGTCTTGGTAGTATACTGTCTCTGTGTTAGTGTCCCGACGACCTCTACAGAACGACCAATGCTTCCTCTTCAACACGGTCATATTTCAGCTTCAACCTCCTCTTTCATTCCACGATGCCCGACTCAAGAGATCCACTCCTTGTCACTGGCTGCCGAAGCTCATTTGCCGCCCTCCACGCAGAATACTCGCCCGTCGTCATCGCGACAGTCGCCAAACCACCGCAGCAACCAAGCCCTGGAGCTCAGCGCCGCTGACAGCAGGACGAGACCCGAGCCGAGTATCGATCTTCGTTCCCCCAGAGCTCGGTAGTCGCGACTCGCAGAGTGGCATCGGCGCTAGCAGCCTATTAGATTTTGTGTTTGTCACCTGGACAACTTGTTGCACTGGCTGATATGGCTCGAGTTTGTGGCGCTGCTATACTCTACACCAACCGCTTTCGGATATCTTGAATTCCAATGCATCCTCTTAACAACCCGCAACCACCGCGCCGCACAAAACGTCCTTTTGCCCTTCGAGCTTCTTCCTGTTTCTTTCTTCGACTGAGATTTTGCTGATTTTGCCCTCTGGATTCGCGACTGCTCAGCTTTCAACGCGCAGCTTACGACTTTCCCTCGGCTCTCACACTCTTACAGCTCTCGCCCACTTACACCTTGTGTTGCCATCTATTTATTGACACTTTGTCTCACCCGAAACCACTCAGACTCTGGCTCTCTTTGCCCCTCCTTCACCCCGGGAAACCAGAGCCAGAGACAGTCTCACGTCACCTACTTTTCTTTATCGGTGCTTGGAGGGGAGGAGACTTCCTGTCCTACCCACCAAGAGAGAGAGCGTGGAAGAGAGAGCCCCCCACAAGGCATCTCTGCCGCTGAACCCATCGCGGGCAACGATATATTGACATAGTGGCCACGCAAACCTTGGGCACGCCACGCACGAGTCCGGACTCTTATATCGCAACGCCCCCCTGCATCCACTTTCTTGCCTCTAGGCCCTTCCGAACGCCCAACTCTGGTCTCTGAGCTCTTCAACCCCGACGACTCTTCGGCCGTGCTCAGAGGTAACCATCGCCATGGCTACTCTCCAGCCTCACCCAGTCCCTTCGTTCACTACTCCAAACTGGCCGTCGCAATCTACCACCATGTCCATGTCGTCGCCTCAGGAATCGTGCAGTTCCGCGAGCAAGTCGCCAGATCGTCTGCCCGAGTCGCCGTCGGAGTCAATGCATGTCCTGCCTTACACTTCTGCCGAGTGGTCCAAGGTCATTGGCGATGTGAAGAGGGAGTATCTCAACCGTCGGTACCGTCCTTGTGCGACCCGCTGTGGAGAGATCCTGGATGATCTCAAGGATTCTGTAAGTCGTCCTATCCTATTATCCAATCACACTATGCGGAGATCTAACATCACCCCCAGAGCATCGTCGAGCCTGCATACCTCGTCTACCTTCACTTCTACGCCGCCAGCTCTCAGGAGATGCTCGCCCGCGCCCTCCACCAAGTCTCTCCAGCTCGCACATCTCTCCTCCACCAGGCCCGCATCCACTACCAGCGCGCCTCCACCCTCATCAACGCCGCCGACTCGGTCGTCGGCCCGGCCCTCCTGCGCAAGCCCTCCGGCACGATGACCACTCTCGTCCTTCCCAGCCTTCACTCCGCCGACAGTTCCGTGAGCTCCCAGGCCTCGACGACGTGGTCCTCCGCCCACGGCCTCTCGCCCGCGTCGTCCATCTCGTCCATCCAGGACGCTCCTCGGCCCAAGCGCAAGAAGCGCGTCACCTTCAGCGACGTGCCCGTCGAGCTCCTCGAACGGCCGGATTCTCCCACTCTCGGACTCGGCACCTTCCTCGGGCCCGCGCGCTCGCTATCACCAGATCCTCTAGACGGCGACTCTACCTCCCTTCCGGGTCCCGCCCGCTCCTCCGCTGCTCCCCCTCGATCATGCCTCACTCCACGCGCCGCGCCTTCGGAGTCCATCTCCTACTCAGACTCTGAATTCGACCCCTTCCGCCACGCGCGATCGGTGCATCGCTATAGCGCCCTCCTCACTGGTCTCCAGCGCCAAGTCGTCCGCCATCTTGCATTCATCGAGGCAGAGCTTCATCAGGCCGCAGTGCAGGACGACGTGCCGCTGTCGCCAGTCGCAGCCATGCAGGTGCATCCTGTTGGGCCCTCTGTCGATGAGCGCCGTCCGCCGGAGCTGCAGGCGCGCATAGAGCGGTTGCGGGCCAAGGGCTGGGAGAGGAAGCGGTTCGACGTCCGCCGCTACGAAGCGTTGCGGGAGCATGCTGTAGCAGACATGGTGGACTGAGGTCGTGTTCGGTTGTTCTTTCTAAAATACATTTTAGGTCGACTGTCCTTTTTTACGTTGTCATGTACTTGAGGATTCAACGATATCACGAAGTGAGATTTGTTGTGTAGGATTTCATCACTTACATCTTGGATGGGTTCGATGTATTCCGGGCTTCTTATGGGAACAAAGACTGGATCTTTGGGAAAATGGAGACTGGATATCTGAAAAGGAAGGATTAGGCGGCGAGTTACGTTCATGATACCACTTCTATAGAATATAACGAGTAACAATATTCATGTTTCAGTACCTTTTTTGTGCACTTTCTGAAATCAAAACGCTTCCAACCAAGTAGAAGACAGTCACGCATCATGATCTGCCTCGTCCTATCCATTTTGTCCTCATAAGTCCGCTCTTTGAAAGCACAGGCACGAAGGGTTCAAAGTCCCCACGTCTCGGCATCACCAAGTACCATACCAGAAGCCTGCCCCGAAGATACACAGTCCGGCGACGTGCAACCACACTGCACATCGCCTGTAGTCTATGGGCATGCCAGATTTCCTCAAGCCTGAAAGCTGAGGCGTTTGACGTCCTTGGAGACCTCCTCGGTAACCCGCAAGAACTCCCTCTCCTCTTTTTCATCCTGAAGCTTTGCCCGGGCGACCTCGCTGAAGATGGCAGACAGATCCGAGTTCTCGGGATCTTCCTCCTGCTCCTTGAGCTTCTGGATGCGGGCCTGAAGCTTGATCTTCTCGATAATGCGCCTGAAGCGGCTCCTGGCGCGGAACGACTTGATCTCGGGCAGCAAGTTGTGGTCGGTAGCGTTCTTGCCACTGAGCCAGATGTGGTTCAGGGCGTTCTGTATCATTGTCAGCCTTGTCCCGTGCGCGCCTGCATCAAAATTGCGTTATCCTACCTCACTAGTCGGGCGATTTTCAGGCTCGGGGTCAATCAACTGCAGGATAAAGTCTTTGGCGTCATCGCTGACGTCTTTCCAATATCGCTCGTGGAAGACAACGGTGCCATCGGTGCATTCCCTGATGAGATCCTGGAGGTTCTCACTTCGGAAAGGAGAGTAGCCGCAGAGCAGGGTGTAGGTAATGACGCCCATTGACCACATGTCCACGGGCTTGCCGTGACCCTCCTTGCGCATCACTTCGGGTGCAGCGTAACCAAACGAGCCCGCCATAGTCTTCAAAGATTCGCCCTTTCCATCGAGCATCTTGGCAATACCGAAGTCGGCGAGCACAAGGTCGGAGTCGGCCTCTCTGTTCCGGTAGAGCAGGTTCTCGGGCTTGAGATCTGCAAGGCTGGGTCAGCTACGCCATGGTACAGCGTCTCCGCATCATCGTACCTCTGTGGACGATTTGGTTCTTGTGGAGGAAATCGACAGCAAGTAGAACTTGCTTGATAGTCGCAGCAGCATCCTTCTCGGTGAATTTGCCCTGCTCGCAGATACGATCGAAAAGCTCACCGCCGGTTGCGAGCTCTGTGACGATGTAGAACTTGTCCTGGACAGGCGCGTCAGCCTTGCGTAGACAGAGGAGGGGTCTTGGGCCAGAAGGACTGAGCTTACCCTCGACTCGAACCAGTCGACAAACTTGACAATGTGGGGATGCTTGAGCTTCTGCAGCATCTCGAGCTCATCGTAGACCATCTGCTCGTTACCCTTGACGTTTCGCTTCAGGATAATCTTGACGGCGACCTTGCCCGATGGGCTGTCGGCCTCGCGAACTACTCCATACGTCCCAGCACCGAGGGTTCGTCCGAATCTGTACTTGGATCTACATGCAGGAACGGCTTGTTAGGACTCGCTCGTTTTGGGGTGTAGAAGAGGATGGGATGAGGTCGCGCACTTCTTATCGTAGCTCTCGGGTTGGCCGTGAAGCCGGTTCAGCATGCCGGCGACTAAAGGCGTGGGGTCCATGGTCAGCAGATGGATCAGATGAGACGAGAATAGAGCCCAGGGCCGTGGCAGCAACAAGAGGACGCCCAGCAAATGGTCGAGGACAAGAGACCGGGCACAGCGAAACAACAATAAACAGAGGCTGAGATCGTCAAAGCGGGGAGAGGAATGAGGCTGCGGATAGTTGCAACTTACAACTCATGGCGGCGCTATGGCGGGGTAGTCGCCCGCTGAATTTTGGAGGTTGAGCTGATGGGGAGAACGAGCGACGGCAAGCCCGTACGCTGACGCTGTGTTGGTGGCAGGAACCGAGAGGTCGTGGGCACGACAATTCGATCCCGGGAGTACCTATGGATGTTACGAAGGGAAGAGGCGAAGAGGCCTTTGAGATAACGAGGGATTGAGAGGAGGAGAAGTAGTAAGAGGGGAGGGATGACAATAGATTCGGGGACTGGATGGGCGAGGAGGGTCCTTGTTATTAGCTTGCGACAGCCCGGGCTGACGTCTCGGGTGAGTTAGCTTTCGGGGTCAGTGGAGGAGGTAGGTCGGGCATCAGCTGTGCTGCAGCGGCCTGCTCGAATGGATTGGCTGCCCACCAGCACAGCACATGGAGCGCACCATCCCACCATTTTCCAGCGGCCTGCGTGCTAGCGTCCCCTGAGAGCGCCTTGAGGGGGAGCAGGCTGAGCGGGCAGCAGCGCGGCCAAGGAGGCGCGGCAACCAAGCAAAGCAACAGGCGGGGCTGCCCCCCAATACCCATGAAACTGATGAGCCACCAGGGCCACCTCCAGGTCGTATTCGTGGATCCGCTTAAAGCTGGTCCCTCCACGCATAGGACATGCTTAGATGCTGAGCTCTAGGCTTTGCTTGTGAAGAATACGAGCAATACTGTTATTCTGATGTTATCTTTCTACGGCACGGGAAGTTCCACATAAATCGAGACCATGTGTTCTGAAATTGGGTTTTTCGTCCCTCGTGCTTGAATCTTACTGACGGATTCCATAGGAAGTGTGTTCTCGCAGAACGCCGTGTGGCTGAGTACCCTGGCCTGATCCAGTTCCCTCCACAACCATCCTGGCCCTTGGTCAACCCAGCTATCATCACATGTACGTAGCGACATCCAAGCAAATTGACCATGATCTTGACCCTCGTCTCCGTATCAATATTTCACCTCCCTAATCGGTACTGAGCGGATGCCTCTCTAGTTCGTCCAGCCCTACAAGGCTGCCTCGACTGGCGATCCCACCAGATACGTCTAGATCGACGCGGAGGCTTCGCTCCCAGTACCGCCTTGCCAAGAGATAGTTCCCTTGCAGCAAACAGAGCCTCACTTTTACTATGCCATTGCCCCTTCCTGCCTATTTAGACCCCAGTAATGCATTCTCGACTCACCATGTACGCGGCGATAGATACTTCACTCCCTCTCGAACCTGTGGCAATGGTACAAAGACACATGTGCCCTGGTTTTCGGAAATGACCTGATCTTGACGAATCAAATGTAGACTGAAAATCATTAATGGTGTGCTTGGGTATTTTTAAGGCCATGTTTATTAGTTCGAGAACGATTTGGCATCGAAGTAATAGATAATCTAGCCTATACAATTGCTTCTGAGTTGACCCTGAGCCACTGTTCAGAGCTCAGGTCGGAAGCCCCAAGTTCCATAATGCAGACATTTTGCGACCAGTGGACATTCCGAGTGTGTTTAGAATTACTACGATATCATATAGTAGTTACTCCGCACTTATATGGCTCTCCATGATTATGAGGTATTGCGACTCACAGGAAGCTGCAACCTTGTGACAGTTGAGCATAATCTTTCCAATCTACAAGTACAGGGTGGGAATCTTTGTAGCGGCGGTCTCCAGGCTACTAGCTTAACCACTGCCATTCAAGCAGGACCACCCACTCTAACTTGATCGGCCTTGGGGTATCTAGTTCAAAAAGGGACCAGTTACAATAACAAGTGGAAAAATTGTACAAAGTCGCCACGATCAGACAAGTCAAGGAATTCGGGCTGTAGTTCTCAACTACTAGTCTAGTAGCCGAGTCGCCGCGCCAAACCACCCTTTTAGACAGGTTTCAAGGCCGGAGCCGGGCACATGTGGGCGAAGCGCCGCCGCAAGCGGCCCCTCTTTGTGCCTGCCAGTTTCACAGCCTGGCAGCAAATCCTCCCAGCCACAACCCGCAACATCATCGCGCTCAACGTCTCCCAGTCAAACCAATCTGTGCCCACGCCCGAGGAGAAAGGTCGCGACAAGATCGAACCATGGCTGGAGCTACTCGAGATAAGCGCTTGGTCAAGGAGCTCGGCAAGGTTCGCTCAGTCCTCCCGGCATGCACTGTTGAATGCTGAACTGACGCCCCGCAGATCCACAAGGACGGCCTTCCTCCGGGCATCACATTGATAGATCGCAACGATAGCGCTGCCGGCGACTGGTATCTCGATATTCAGGTGCTCGATGAGAACCCCCTATACAAAGATCAAGTCTACCGACTCAAGTTCCAATTTCCCAAGATGTACCCGATAGGTATGTCAGCTATAACCTCCGGCCAGCAGTCCAAGACCGAGCAGTTGACTGATCAAGCCCCGGCTAGAACCCCCAGAAGTGACATTCGACAAGCGGCCCGACAGGCCCATCCCGATGCACCCGCACATCTACTCAAACGGCATCATCTGCCTCGATCTGCTCGGCCAGCAGGGCTGGAGCCCTGTCCAGAGCGTCCAAAGTGTATGCATGAGCCTCCAGAGCATGTTGACGAGTAACGACAAGAACGAGCGGCCCCCTGGCGACGAAGACTTTGTGCGAGGCAACAGGCTACGACCCCGCGATATCGAGTTTCTCTACCATGATAACAGCGTGTGAGGGAGGAGGGGTGGGAGCGACCCTGATCTCCCCAGTTGCGAATCTACATGGCATTGAGGGCATTATTTTGGCGTTTGCGGATGGTTACCGGGTGATGATGGGAGACACGACATGGCATTTTTTTTTATTTGCTGGTGGAATAGGGATGTTTGAGGTTATATTTGGGCCAATCTGGGCCGCCCATGAGCGCTCCGGGTACGAGAGGTGCCTTGGTTTTTGCATGGATATCATAATGGTAGCGACGGGCGAATCCAAGCTCTGCACGTCGGAACCATACTATGAATAAATACGCTTCACAATCTTAAGGAGAACGTTGGGTGATAGGCATGATCTGCACCGCGATCATGACCCGCTCAACTATGGCTTTGGAATTGTCACCGATCGACTACCATGATCAGTCGTGGTTTTGTCATCACCGCGGGGATACTGACGCATAACGCCAGCTTTCTGGGACGTATAAAGACAGTGAAACTGCCCCGGCGACTGTGCAGTACTCTGCTCTGTACCTGGAATCAGGCTGTATCTCTCAGGCAGGTCTCGGCGGTGTTGAGAGTCATATATGTTGCTTGCATACGAGGCCATGCTAGCAGTTCCTTAGTGCCATGAAACACTGCCAATATGTCACCAACCTGAACAAACCTCATCTACTTCTCTACCAACCCTCGCCGTTCTCAGACCTACCCGTAGAGGTTGTAGCGGGCATCGGCCCCACCATCGGGGACAGCCTGGAGGTGGACGCTAACGGGTGCTGCAGTGGCTGTTACATTACCTTAAGGTAGCTCCCCACTTTACTGCCGTCATCAGGAAGCTCCCAACGGGCGGGCCTCATCTTGCATCTGTAACTCTACCCTTAACGGCCCATCGCTCACTCCATATCCGTCCATCTTTCTCTCAACCTCTTCCCCCACCGGCCGCGTCGAGCTGCCCTCCATGGCCCCTCGCACAGAGTTCAGTACCGAGCAGATCCGCAACAAAGCTCGGAAAGACCTGCTGTATCTTCTAGAAGGTGTACGTAAGGCGCGCCCTCACAATTCCCCCACCGCCGTGCCCCGCGAGGCCTCAAGCCCATGCCGAGAGCTCGGCTCAGCTCACACATTTCTCTTTGTCTAGGTTCGGGGCAAGAAGAACGTCGTACTTGATCGAAGTCTTGTCGGCCCCATCGGTCTTATAGCCAAAGTCGCTGTGCTCCAGGAGTATGGCGTGGACAAATTCTTCATCCTCGAAAACGACAACGTCGACACCAGCCAGCGCAATGTCGTTTTCATTTCTCGAGGCGAGCGCGGTCGCCATGCCGACGCCATAGCAGGTCTGTAACGCTCATGGCTGTCATCATTCCAACGTTGTTCCTGACTCTCACTTTAGCTCAGATCAAACGTGTTCAGCGCGAAAGCCAGACGGCCCACGACTTCCACATCTTCTGGGTCCCACGGCGAAACCTCGTTTCCGACAAACTCCTCGAAGAAGCCGGCGTCTTAGGCGATGTTAGCATCTCAGAGCTGCCGCTTTCATTCTTTCCCTTAGAGAAAGATCTTCTGTCCTTGGAACTCGACGACTCGTTTCGCGACCTGTACCTCTCGAAAGATGTGACGCCCAATTTCCTCGTGGCCAAGGCTCTCATGGAGATCCAGCAGAATCACGGCCTATTCCCTCGAGTCATTGGCAAAGGCGATAATGCAAAGCGTGTTGCAGAGCTACTGTCACGTATGCGCCAGGAGCTACTCGCTGGCGAGGATGCGACGGAAGCCAACAAGATCGGGCTCACTCCTAGCACAACCAATGAGAGTGTCATAATCATCGATCGAGAGGTCGACTTTGTTACGCCATTGCTCACTCAACTCACCTACGAGGGCCTCGTCGACGAGGTTTTTACAATTCAGAATAACCAGGCCAAGGTCGATACGACAGTTGTCGGCGCGCCCGCGCAGTCCTCGGCAGGAACGTCACAAAGCCTCAAGCGAACGATCCAGCTCGACTCAGGGGATAAGCTATACGAACAGTTGCGAGACGCCAACTTTGCAATAGTCGGCAGCCTGCTCAACAAGGTCGCCAGGCGGTTACAGAAGGTACAGAGTGATTACGAGACTAAACACAAGACCAAAACCATTGCGGAGCTCAAGGACTTTGTCAGTCAACTACCGGGATACCAACAAGAACAACAAAGCGCAAGGATACATACAGGTCTGGCTGAAGCGATCATCAAACACACGCGGACAGATTTGTTCAAGGGGCTTTTGGAAGTTCAGCAAAATCTTGCAGCAGGCGCCGACCCGTCAAGTCAGTTTGATGGCATCGAGGAACTGGTAGCCAGGGATGCCCCGATACGAGAGACCCTGAGGTTGCTCTGTATCTACTCGTGCATATCCGGAGGTATCAGACCCAAGGAATTTGACCAGTTCAGGCGACTTATCCTCCAAGGCTATGGCCACCAACATCTGCTTACCCTCAACCGACTCGAAAAACTACAGCTCTTCTTATCCAAGTCCTCGCCCCTCGCCGGAATGATCCCGATTCCGGGCAATGCCGAGGCCACCGGTAGCAAGACCAATTACACATATCTACGCAAGCAACTACGACTCATCGTCGATGAAGTCCAAGAAGACGACCCCAATGACATATCCTACGTGTACAGTGGCTACGCTCCTCTTTCAATTCGACTCGTTCAATGCATTTTGCAGAAACAATATCTGCTATCTGTAACCAAAGGCAGCGGCGCGAACAGCGCGGCGGGTGTACCTCCTGGAGTAGGTTCCCAGGGATGGCAGGGTTTCGACGAGGCGGTCAAGCATGTTCGTGGCCAGACGTTCTATGAGCATCAGAAGGGCGAGGACAAGGCTGTCAAGGCGAGGGCGTTGCTCTCCGGTAGCAGCAACAAGCAGACCGTCTTTGTTGTTTTCATCGGTGGCATAACGTTCACTGAGATAGCTGCTCTGAGGTTCATTGCGAAACAGGAGGAAGGTAAGTCGTGCAAAACCCCATGTCCAAATCAAACGATCTTTTGTCTTAACCGCTATGTCGATAGGTCGGAGAAATATTGTCATATGTACAACGTCGATTATAAGCGGAAATAGGATGATGGATGCAGCAATCGAGACAGAATCGTTTGCGAAAGAGGCCGCGGCTGTTTCGGCAGAATAAGGTGTTAGCATCCATGCGAAGATTCTTAGAACATGGGCTGGCTGGCGGGCTGGCTGGCTGGCTGGCTGTATTTCCAATAGCATGCGTACGGGTCTAGCAGGCGGCTAGAATATATTAATTCGCTAATCAAGCGACAGAGTCATTGTTGACGAGCAAGAGGCATTGATTCTGCGTTGGACGCACGTCTTTCTCGACAGAATACATCTCATCAAGACCAAAGACAATGGTTGAATGAATGTCGTTGGAATGAAATCTAGACCCACCTGCAATGAGCCTCTGATTCGGTCGAGGCCGCGCACGTGATTTAAAGTTAAGCGTTGCTTTCCGCATTCTGAGGGGCTTCAATGGCTGACGATTGGAAGTTCCTTTAAGACGAGAAGAAGCAACAAGTGACAATTGAGTCCTCGAGCCCTCTCTTTCCGTGCGATCTTCGCCATGGATTGACTGCCACTTGCCGAACCACGTCAAGTGATGACAAGGATCATATCGGCTTTACAGGCGTCAGATTCTCTCACCAGTCATTGATTGAGGCTTAAGTTAGCAACTGGTGCGATCGTCGTTTCCAATTGCAGTAGGTCATGACTTGACATCTCCTGTGAGGTGATAGTGTTAACGCACTAACCAATCTGAATAGGTTACTTAATTAGCATCCATGTCGTCGCATGATGCGATTTTCTCGCTTCACGATATTCGTTCCAGCCAAAATCGAAGCTGATAGTCCCCACTCGCGCTACAGCGGTCATTAACACCTCGCCACCGGCCATTACTCAAAAGCAGCCTCCGAACCAACGCCGCTATGGGGGCAGACTTTGGACAAAGCTCGAGGACGAGTATCGGGTTGCGGAAAGGAGTGCTGGGAATCATGGACGTACTCGACTCACTGCCTCCCTCAGACACTGTCATCGTGCCGAGCGCTCAGGGTCGAATATCACCTCCGGACACTCCTGACGGGGTCTCATTACCTCAATCACGGCAGACTTCGACAGAGCACGCTTCAGAGATTGCTCCTGAAATAGTGGTGTGGACCGAACAAATGGATCTTGATGGCGCGAGCTCTGCTGAATCTGACAACTCATCAAGCGTCCATGATGATGTCGAGTGAGTAGTGCATGGTTTCATTTGACTTAAGCCCACTCGATCTGCATCCCTTGGTGCACAGCTGCTCCGTTCTCTTTATCTTACTGTAATTGCAGGGGAGAAGCGCCTCAAGTCGACGACCCAACATTACTACATACATCCGCCGCCGACGGTGCCGTCGACTCGTTTGCCTCGTCGCTCTCGGCAATCACGGAACTCTCAGACCTCTCATCAATACCGTCGACGGTATCGAGCAAGGCTACTACCCCTACTCCTGTGGAGGCTGAAGGCTTCCGGGATGAAAACGTCGACGAGCAACCCGCCTCACATCAACAATCACCATCTCAAAACGATGCCGAGCGCTACAACTTCAACATCCTACCAAAGTCGTCGATTCCGTCCGACATTCCCTCGTATGAATACGCTGCAGAATGCATTTCGGCGGCTGAGTCATGTCGACTTAACCCCTACGCCCTACATCCGGAGGAATACCTCCTTCTCCGCCACCACTTATCTTACACTCAGGTCACGACCTACCTTAATATCAGGAACGGCATGTTACGTCTATGGTTAAAGCGGCCTTGGGTTGGTGTGACCCGACTAGAGGCCGTCGGGTGTGCGAACGCCCGTTGGTTTGATGCAGCTAGTGTGTGCTACGACTGGCTTGTTCGCCGCGGCTACATCAACTATGGATGCGTACGGGTTTCGGAGCCTGAGATGGATGATAACATATCCCCAGTCGTTAAGAGACAAAAGACGATTGCTGTCATCGGTGCTGGCATGTCTGGACTTGGTTGCGCTAGGCAACTAGAAGGCTTGTTTAAACAGTTTGCCGACCGATTCCATGAACGAGGTGAGCCACCGCCTCGAGTAGTGGTCCTTGAGGGACGGAGCCGCGTGGGAGGCCGAGTTTACTCTCGAGAGTTTACCACCAAACCCAAGGAGGCTATGCCATCCTTCAAGGGTAAACGGCATACTGCAGAGATGGGCGGTATGATTATTACCGGATTTGACCGCGGTAACCCCATCAACATTCTTCTCCGTGGACAACTTGGTTTGCCATATCATCCTCTCACGGCAGATACTACAATTTATGACAGCAACGGCAAGCCTGTGGATCCTGTTCGTGATCTGCTTGTCGAAAAGCTGTACAATGACTGCCTGGATCGAGTCAGCGAGTATAAGCACAAGAACCAGCCAGCAAAGCTTATTGAGGGTAGACGCGACCTTATCGAGGAAGGCCGAGATTCTCCTGGAGACGGCAGTAAGACAATGTTCCAGGCAGAAGAGGCCGCCGCGGCACAGCCAGATGCTCCTCCAGTTGCGGAGCAAAATGTGCCTGAAAAGGTCAACATGGTGCCAGTGTCATCAGACAAGCTGACGGGTCGCGTCCATACGGAGCCCGGGACTGCAGCCACAACCAAAGCGTCCGAAAAGGCAAAGCTGATGGGCTGGACGTTGCGAAGCGACTCTGCTGAAGAGGAGAACATCGACTTGACTCGAGCAGTGAACGAGGAGGGTGCAACCCTGGGATCTGTCCTCGATTCTGCCATTTCCCAGTACAAGCAAATGGTTGGATTGAATGCCCAGGATCATCGGCTGATCAATTGGCACATTGCCAATTTAGAGTACAGCAATGCGACTGGCCTGCACAATCTCAGCCTCCCGCTGTGGGATATTGATGCAGGCAATGAGTGGGAGGGCAGTCACACTATGGTCGTAGGTGGTTACCAAAGTGTGGCGCGTGGACTGGTTCAATGTCCGACCTCGCTCGACCTCAAGACCAAATTCCCGGTCAAAAGCATCTCCTATCATACTGGCGAGGGCATGGCATCGGCTGCGGTCGAATGCGAGGATGGCTCTGTAGTGGATGCGGATGCTGTCGTCTGCACCATCCCTCTCGGTGTTTTGAAGCAAAACAACATAGCCTTTAATCCGCCTCTTCCATCGTGGAAGACGGATGTTACTGAACGTCTGGGGTTTGGTATCCTGAACAAGGTCGTTCTGGTTTACGATAAGGTCTTTTGGGAGAACGACCGACACATCTTTGGCGTTTTGAGGGAGTCCCCAAACCGACACAGCACCTCGCAGAAAGACTACACCGTGAATCGTGGCCGATTCTTCCAGTGGTTCAACGTTTCCAATACAACAGGTCTGCCCTGCCTGATTGCCCTGATGGCAGGTGAAGCAGGGTTTGATACAGAACACTCGAGCAACGATAGCCTTGTAGCCGAGGCAACAGATGTTCTACGCAGCGTCTTTGGCAATGACGTTCCCTATCCTGTGGAAGCGATGGTTACCAGATGGGGCTCGGATCGCTTTGCTCGAGGCAGTTATTCTTCTGCTGCCCCAGGCATGCAACCCGAGGACTACGATATAATGGCACGGCCTGTGGGCAATCTGTTCTTTGCAGGCGAGCATACTATCGGTACTCACCCGGCGACAGTTCATGGTGCCTATTTATCCGGCTTGAGAGCAGCGTCAGAGGTGTTGGAGACACTGATTGGGCCTATCGAAGTTCCCACACCTCTAATTCTACCTCGGGATTCTGTGCTGCTACGTAAGCGTAAGGAGCCTACCAAAGATTCAAGGCGCGCAAAACTCGAGGCATATGAACAGGACATTCAGGCTCACATAAAGTCCAAACTTGGGGAGCGACCAGCTCGGCCGGGCAAGGTTGCCGGGAACGCATACATCCTGTACAGCAAGGACCTGTTCGATGTTGCTCGCAAAAAGTGCGAAGAGAACCGCAAGCCCGGCAGAGGCGGGCGAGCGGTGCCGAATGAAGTCCGCATCATGACTTCCAAGATGTGGAAGGATGCTACCCCCGAGGAGCGGAAACCGTACGAGGACCAGGCCGCTGAGCAGAAGCGCGGCTACGCAGAGTCGGTGCAAGCATGGAACCAAGCCGCGGAGAAGTGGGATCGCGACGCTGTCGCGGCGCGGGCGGCGTACGAAAAGGAGCATCCTCTTGGGTCTGGGACGGGAGAGCTGGCTCGCGAGGTGGCGCACAAGTATCGCCGAGCGAGGAACGTCAGCTACGCGGAGGATCGGGATAGTGACATGGAGTCTTGAGTTTATACGCATATCATACATACCCTTCCGATTGGGTGTTTTGTCTGGCGCTGGGTATTATTACATGTATCTATTCGGATTCTCTTCTGCGTATGAAAAAGGCGCTCATCTGGCTCTGGAACCATCAGGAATCTTGTGTGTTGTTGATGCTCGGCGTTAAGCGGACATCGAGACCTTTCCATCACCTGTATTAGGACACATTCATGGCACATCAGTTGATATACACGAAAGCCGTTGAAAGCTCTCCAATAGCATTACTTGTTCTCTGTTTTGACCACGGCCACGCATGAGTAGTGTGGTATACTAAGGAATTTATTGAAGGCTTTGATACACTGGGGGGGAACCATAAGGGATGGTAGCCCGATGGCATTGATACAAAGGGAAGCGTCACACCCCGTCTTGATCTCCCACTGTTTACATGTCGGCCGAAGCAGTAGCACCAGTGATAATCTCAACCAGCTCTCCGGTAATGACAGCCTGTCGAGTACGGTTGAAGAGAATCTGGTACTTGCCGATCATCTCACCGGCGTTCTTGGAAGCATTCTGCGGGAATTATCAGTTTTGGGGGTTCGGGGGACTGCGGTTACTTTGCTGGGGATACTCACGTCCATAGCATTTCGTCGGGCAGACTGCTCGCAGGCGTGGCCCTCGGCCAGAGCCCAGAACAGGGAGTTGGCAAGACTGTACTCGCGGAGGTTGGCGATAGCCTCGTCATCAACCTCGAAAGCGGAGAAGTTGGCTGGAAAACAAGACACAGTTAGGAAAATGGTCCTCGACTATTCAATTCGCGATGCAACTCACGGGACTGGGTGATGGCCTCCTCAGAAAATGCCTCAATGAAGGTGGGCTCGAAGCTCTGGGCGTTGACAAAGCTGTTGTACAGGATCTTGACGTCGGTATACTCGGTGGGGAGCTGGATGACCTGGTCGGCAATGGCCTGGGCGTCGGCAAAGGTGGGAACACCCTTTCCGATACCAGCGAAGCTGAGCTGGATGCTCTTGGCGTTGGTTCGGGAGAGCTGAGCCTTGGCCTTCTCGCCGATGAGGGCGAGGTCGAACTTCTCACCCTGGGCGGTGAGACGTCGGATGAATCGGGAGAGACCAGAGTGAATACCACCGCAGAGGCCCTTGTCGGAGGAGCAGACGATGATGAGGGTCTTCTGCTCCTCGGTCTCGAGAGCCTTGGTCTCGGCCTGCTCGTAGACCTCGTTGGAGGTCTGACCGTACTTGCGGGAGTCGTTCATGGCGCGCTGAGCACGGGTGAGCTTGGTGGAGGCGACGATCTTCATGGTGTTGGTGATCTTCTCGATATTGCGGATGGACTTGAGACGGTCCTCGATCTCACGGAGGGTCGCATAGGTGGCAGCGGTGCTGGGGACGGTGGCCCTGGAGACGCGGAACAAGAGGCCGGCATTAGTAAAGCGACATCCTTATCCTTTTCCATCGGTTCCCCCTCATCATTCCAATGCATTGCTTGCTTCTGGACAGCAGCTCGGGTCGTTGGGGGCGTTGGCGTGGCGGCCGACCGTCGGCGCAGAGCGAGCTCCTTCGGCAACAAATTCTTGGACGAGAGGGTCCCCGGCAGCCGGAGCGAAGGGGAGAGGAGAGACTTACCGAGCCTGAGCTGCGGCGGCAGCTCGGAGAGCTGGTCTGGCGGCTCGTGACAGCATCGTGACTGAGGATTGGAATCTGGAAAAGGAGCCTCTGCCAGCGGTGGCCCAATTGATCGCGATACACGGATCAATTGATGGGGGGAGAATCGGTCGGGGTCGTGTAAGGTCGGAATGAGGTGTATTGGTTGTTGCGGACCAAAGCGTTTTGTTCTCGTCGCTGTTTTCCCGGTAAATTAGCGGGACTGGGGCGGACCAGCCGCGACGAAAAAAGAGCTGAGGTCACGTGAGGGCCTTCATCCCGCTACCTGCCCCCGTGCCCGTGCTTACCTTAGTAGGTTCATCCTCTTCAGTTTCCGTCTCTGGCCCAGCAGCCAGCAAAGCTACCCACCCTCTGCAACCAATCACGGCCCTTCAAACCCGCCCCCTAGCCCCGTTGTCGAGTCGCTGAAGAGCGTGAAGACCGCGCCGTACTTGCCTTTCCCACGGGAAGCCGCCCGCCCACCTGCCCACTTGGCTAGGCCAGTGAGCCAGTGAGCCCAGGGCGTGCCTGCCTTTCACTGCCTTGACACTCGCCTCGTCTCGCCTCCCGTTCCCGGAAGCCTTAAGAAACCAAGCAACGCCGCTCTCTATTTCTTCTCTCGGGTTCCATTGTCACTGAATCTACGCTCCCACGCTTCTGCGAATCCCCTCACACTCACCCTCTTCTCCTCTACAAGGCGTTGAGGGACCCATTTCCTCGCGATTCCTCCTCGTACTCGACGTTTTCCCTTCGCATCGACCCGACTCTCGTTTCCCTTGCTACAGTTTTGCATCTCAAATCCTAGTCCCTGACCTCATAGCACTTTGGCTGGCGGCCAGCCGCAGAACGGACGACCACGTACAACTCCGAAAGCAAGATGAGTTCCAGCTCTGATGACGATCGCCCTCTTGCGAGGGCAAACGGCCATCGCCGTAAGTCGCGTTTTCTCTGCTTTTCTTCGCGCTCAGCAGCTTTCAACTTGTCGGCCCTCAAAACAAAGTTTCCCGAACCTGCTGGCCTCTTTTGCTTCTTTTTGCGCGTGCTTGTGCTGAGCCGCATGCTAACTCAATTTTTTCAATACAGTCTCCAAGACGAAAATTTCCCACGCCGAAGATGCTGCCATGGATCGAGCAGTCCCGGACGGCGCATCAGACCTGGCAGGACTGTCAATCCGCAACGGCCCCATACAGGACGAATCTATGGACATTGACGGGCCTGCCACCAACGGCGCATCAAAGCGCAAGTCGCGGACCTCAATCTCCAAGGTTAACTACAAAGACAACGACTCCGACAGCGATGATGGTGCTCCTCTGGTTCGTGTTTCCCCAACGCCAGAAAAAAATTGCTGTGGGGCCAACTTGTGCTGACGATGGTATCACAGGCAAAGCGCCAGAAGAAGCAGACCAGGGTCGCCGATTCGGATTCCGACGACGAGCCAATCATGAAGGCACGCGGCAAAAGGCTCCCACCGTCCTACAAGGAGACCGCTCTACCTGAAACCTTCGACAATGACCAGCCTCTGGACGTGGAGCTCGCGCATCAGAAGGCATCCATCGAGAAGAAAGCCGATAAGGAGGCAAAGGTGATGCGTGCCAAGGACCGAGCAAAGAAGCCTGCCCCCAGGAAATCCGTCAAGGAAGAATCGGACGACGATGTGCCTCTCGCCAAGTCCACCTCCAAACGCCAGTCGAACGGAACTGCTGCTAAGCGGAAAACAAACGGCGTGAAGAAGGAGGAATCCGATTCTGACGCTCCCATCTCTAAAAAGACGAGGCCTGCCGCACCCGCCAAAAAAAGTGCCAAGTCGGAGGTTAAGAAGGCCAAAGAGAGCGGTGATGATGAGGAGGAGGAATTCGCATGGTGGAAAGAACCCAAAAAGGAAGGCGACTCCATTAAGTGGAAGACCCTGGAGCACAACGGTGTTCTTTTCCCTCCAGCCTACGAGCCCCTACCGAGCAACATCAAACTGGTCTACGACGGAAAGCCAGTAACCCTTGCTCCAGAGGCCGAAGAGGTCGCCATGTTTTGGGTGGCTATGTTGACTACTTCGTCTAGCAACGTGGACCACCCCATCTTCCGGAGCAACTTCTTCACCGACTTCCAGGAGTACTGCAAGAAGTACGGAGCCACGGACGCTAAGGGCAACAAGGTTCCCATCAAGTCTCTCGATAAGTGTGATTTCTCCAAGATGCAGAGTTACTGGTCTGTCAAGTCTGAGCAGACCAAGACGAAGAACATGTCAAAGGATGAGAAGGAAGCTGTCAAGGCCAAGAAGGAAGCTCTTGAAGCTCCCTTTACACATTGTTTATGGGACGGTAGGAAGGAGAAGGTTGGTAACTTCAGAGTCGAACCTCCTGGTCTTTTCCGTGGCCGCGGCGAGCATCCCAAGACTGGCAAAGTCAAGCATCGAGTCACCCCTGAGCAGATCACTATCAATATCGGCAAGAACGCCAAGGTCCCCGAACCTCCCAAGGGCCACAAGTGGAAGGCTGTCCAGCATGATCAGAAAGCAACATGGCTAGCCATGTGGCAGGAGAACATTAACGGCAATTACAAATATGTCATGCTCGGAGCCGACAGCGCGATCAAGGGACAGAGTGATTTCAAAAAGTTTGAGAAAGCCCGAGAACTGAAGAAGCACATCGACAAGATTCGCAGGGATTACACCAAGGAACTGAAAAGCGAGGTAATGGCGGATCGCCAGCGAGCTACGGCCATGTATCTCATTGACAGGCTTGCCCTCCGAGCTGGAAACGAGAAGGACACGGAGAATGAAGCTGACACGGTCGGCTGCTGTTCACTCAAATATGAACACATCACCCTGGAGCCTCCCAACAAGGTCACATTTGACTTCCTCGGAAAGGACAGTATTCCGTACAGAGAGACGGCTATCGTCGATGCCCAGGTCTTCAAGAACTTGAAGCTTTTCAAGAAGGCACCCAAGACCAAGGGAGACGATCTCTTCGATCGTTTGAACGTAGGTTATGATCTCAATCGTGCATGACAGTTACTGACAAAGCTTTAGACCTCTCAGCTGAATAAGCACTTGAATAGCTACATGCAGGGATTGACGGCCAAGGTTTTCCGTACCTACAACGCGTCCTGGACCATGTCTGAGCTTCTCAATGAGCTTAGTAAAGATCCTCGCTCCCGTGGCACCGCCGCGGAGAAGGTGAAGCTCTACAATGATTGCAATCGCAAGGTCGCCATTCTCTGCAACCACAAGCGAACCGTGGGTGCTGGACATGAGCAGCAGATGGCTAAGCTGGGTGACAGGGTAAGTACGATGCTGATTGGTCTTTGTACAGTCACTGACTTTCCAATAGATCAAGGGTCTACGATACCAGCAGTGGCGGACGAAGAAGATGATTCTAGACATTGATCCGACCCAGAAGAAGAAGAAGGGCGCAGCCTGGTTTGAGTTGGATGAGGATCTTGACGAAGAATGGATCAAGGAGCACCAACAGTTCTTGATCGAGGAGCAGCGCACAAAGATCACCAAGAAATTTGAGAAGGACAACGAAAAGCTCAAGGCCGAGAAGCCAATGCCGGAGAAGGAGCTCAAGGAGCGGCTCCAGGCTGTCAAGGAGCTTGAGGCCAAGTTCAAGAAGGAAAACAAGACGAAGAAGGTTGAGGCCGAGGGTCGGGGACCTACGGTTGACAAGTTTGTCAAGGCAATCGAGAAGCTCGATGATCGCATCAAAGTGCTCGAGCTCCAGGCCGAAGACCGCGATGGCAACAAGGAAGTAGCCCTTGGCACTTCCAAGATTGTGAGTACTCACTCTGACTATCAAGCTGCTTGGATGATGAACTGACGCGCCGACAGAACTACATCGACCCTCGCTTGACTGTTGTCTTCTCCAAGAAGTTTGACGTGCCGATTGAGAAGTTCTTCTCCAAGACTCTTCGAGACAAGTTCCGCTGGGCCATCAAGTCTGTTGAGGACGAGGATGACTGGACCTTCTAAGCCGTCGTTGAACGGCTTGTCTGCGCTGGCATGCTAAAAGAAGACTAAAAGAATGGTTTACTTTTGGTTTCTTCGTTGCTCTTACACATTGCATCCCCTGCTTTCTTTTTTTGCTTCCTTTTCTTTGTCGTGGTTTTTTGTAAGAATACTCGGCCTATACTCGCAATACTGGCGAGGCAAGCGGGCGAGGGGAACAGATACATGCGCAAGCTTGGCTTATGCCGGCGAGGCAAGGCGGGACGGCCTTGATCCGATAAAATAGCAGGCGCTGAATGGCGAAATCACTACGGAGCATCGGGGTTACGGCGGCAGAGATATCTTTTGGTGAGGCCCGCGTATACAGAGACCAGCTTTAAGCGGCGTCGTGGCTTCTGGAGGGTGAAGAAAAAACGGATGGATGGGATATCGGAGGGTTATGTGGTTACACTATATTAGAAGATCGATTCGCTCGCTGCTAGAATCAACACAAATCATCAGTCTAGTACGCAATACTCCCAGCATAGACTCTGTCACGTCTGTGAGTCTGTGAGATACACGTCTTTTGAGGGTTATCTCACAATCATTGCTGTATCTGCGACAGGATTCTGAATACTGGTAATAAACGTTTGGCATCTTAGGTGCTCCAACTTGAGCACCGTTTGTACAAATCTGTCCATCTATGTTGGGCTAATTCTAATCTATGTCGTCGCTGCAGTTTTCCCATGCGCCATCGCTAAAGTGCAAACAAATCCCCGGCGCAAATGCTTCAAAGTTGCCGAAAGAAACGCCAGCCATTTCTATGCAAATCCCGTCCATATGCCGGACGTTCCATCATTATCGTCCTCGTCCAAGTTTATATCGCTTATGCTCATCGTAAGTAACCACCACAGGTCGGCACCACATTATCCATATCCATGTACAGCGGAGATCTTCCACGGTTTACCTAGAAGAGTCGGCCGGCAAGGGCAGCAACGCCCGCCAAAAAGGGAGCCAGGAGCAGCACGGCGTGGCTCGGGAGAGGAGAGCCCGACGCGCCGTTGGCCTGGGGGATGATCTTGCCCTCGGCGTTGAGCCTCCAGCCGCTGGGGATGGCGCCCTCGGTGGGCCGCTCGCCGGTCCAGGGCCAGCCGGTCTGCGTGGCGGTCGCGGGGCTGCCGTCCTCGGCGATGCCTCCGACGGGGACGTTTCCGTCGGTGGTCGCGACGGAGCCCGCGGCGGTGGCCGTCACGGTCATGGCGTCGCCGTTCTCGTTGCCGTTGACGGCGCCGTTGACGGCCTCGATGGACTCCCACGAGCCGGTCTTGTCCTTGTACTTGTACTCGTCGCCGGTCGAGTAGTCGTTGATGACGAGGCTCTTGACCTTCATCGAGAAGGGGCCCTTGCTGTAGTCCGTGGGGCCCCGCGCCCACTTGACGGTGCCCGGGGCGTTGTGGCTCGGGTCGCCGCCCGCCCAGGAGCCAAACTTGACCTGCATGGGCGTCTGGGGATACTGGTTGTCCTCGGCGTCGTTGGCGTTGAGCGTCCGCACGACGGTGCCGCCCACCATCCAGATGATGCGGTCCTTGGTCCAGTCGATGGTGTACGTGGTCCACTCGCCCTGCGTGTTTGTCACGTCGTGGAACTCGCCCCGGTTGTACGACGTGGTCTGGCCCTTGCCAAAGTAGTTGGACTGGATCTGGTCGTTGTCCGAGCCCAGCCACTCGATGTCGATCTCGTCGAGCACGTCCGACTGCAGCACGAGCGACGAGACGATGCCGGCGCCGGGCGCGGCCTTCATCGTGATCTCGACGCGGCCAAACATGATGTAGAAGAGCGAGGCGAGCTGGGGCGCGTCGCCGCCCGAGGCGACGGTGAAGGAGACGCCCTCATTGCCGTACGAGGGGGAGCCGGATGCCGCAAACGAGTTGACCGAGCCCTTTGTGAAGTCGACGTTGATGCTCATGCCGAGCGCGTCGTCGGCGGGGCAATCACCTGCGAGGATGTTAGCCATCATGGCGACGAGCAGAAAGGCTTTGGCAGGCTGGAAACGACTTACTGTTTAAGGGGTTGCAGGAACTCCATGTCTGCGCCGAGACGCCGTGTGCGCAGAGAGCGACCGTTGCCGCAGCGGCGGCCTTGGACAGCCATCGCATGATGATGGTGTAGAATGAGGGAGGCTTCGGGTTGGGTGTTGATATGGGGTGGGAGAGACTCTCGAGTCGAGAACACAACAAAGGGCCGAATCCCAAGTTTGCTTGCTTGTAGGTCAAGTCGGTTGATTACTCGTACTGATCGGACTCGGTGAGGTAGAGTTTGTCACACAAAGACTCGAGTTTGGCGTTGCATGGAGGGAGGAAGAAGCAGAGTTGGTTGTGGAAGAGAATGCAGGTTCCCGCCTCCCGGCAAGGTCTAAGTGATATATCGGAGGAACCCCTGGACGCGCGCCGACAGCCACGTCACACTACTGGAGAGGATCTCTCTTTTTTTTCTTCTAGCTGGGGTCTTTTTGAAATGATACTCGTGTCGCGCTGCCGAGATCCTGTTTCTGGAGGCGCCGCGTGCGCCAATTGGCGTTGGCTGAGGCCCGTCATGACCGAGGAGGAGGTTGGGCGGCCATGGAAGCTTTAATTG
>JADBHU010001008.1:0-22135 GCA_017140155.1 Fusarium devonianum
GGTACAGGGGGCACGGGTTGTGGTGCGGTGTGCAAGTGGGGGGGTCGGAAGGCACGATGGAAGGCAGCAGACACACTGTCTGGCAGGGAAGGCGTGAAGGCTTGTGTTCAGGCGCTGTCTGCAGGTGGGAACGAGCGAGCGAGAGGAGGAAGAGGCAGGAGGCAAAGAAGGGAAAGGTCCGGCCAGTGGGTCTAGTGGGTCTAGACTTCCCGGGGCGGTGCCACTTTGTCGTTGGAAGCTCAGCCACACGAGTCGGAGCTTGCTTAGTGAGATTTCTCCTGTTCATGAGGCTCCGGTGTCGACACTTGCTGGTTACCAGAAACTTCTTTCTACTGCTTGTCCTATCTACGAGCTTATTGCGGTCATAGTAATGCTTACCTGGTATGCAGGACTTTAGGGTCGACAGCCTTGCCTGGCTATGGCTCGAGCCTGATCAGCCTGCATGTGGCTGGGCTCCACCAAACACTGGTGCAGAGGCTTGTACAGCCTCAGATCAACCAAGCAGACTGTGTCAACTAATACTTGGCAAATATAAAATACTATCAACATTTTTTTAGAGGGGCGATTTTGACGTTGGCTTCAGAATATCACCACCATCACCACCCTGTATAAGAGGGGTAGTATGGTGGTGTTGGCAGGGCTGAAGGATGTTCAACCAGCGTCTAGATTATGATTCATTCTTACTCGAACGACGCGGAAGCCCATATAAGGCAGAGAACGGGTTTTGGCGCCGGCCGCCCCATGAAGACCAAAAACAAACAAGCCACTTCAGAACCGGCGAAACATTTCCTTCAATGCCTTAGTATCGCTAGCCCATTTCATACACCATGCAACATACCTATCCAGGTCACCTCAAGGGTTGCCAAAGACTCGACGTCGACGGGCGCCTACCCTGGAGCCAATACCGGATACATCCTGTCCACCGCTGTTGTTGCCTGCTGGTGCCAATATCCAAGAACTCATATTACGGTTGCATGGGATATGGTTCAAGAATATATGCACATCTGGGTTGATTAAACGACAAACAAGACCTGAAGCGGAACACTCATTGCAATGGAAGCCTCGCAAGCAACCACCTGAGTCCCACAATATGCCTCGAAGCATCGTGAAAAACAAGACAACAACATGGTCCGAAACAATGACCAAGGAGAGATTCAGCTTGGCCCCTACACTATAACTCTACTGGTTGCGCTCGCTCGCCAAGTAGTCGCCCAGTTGAAGCGCCTGGAGCCTCCCGAGGTCGCCTCCAACGGACTCGGAAAAGTTGAGCTTTCCTGCATTGAAACAGCTCATGTCCACACCCGAAGCGAGGCCGAGACCAGAGCTCATACCCATCGCAAATAGTACTCGATGCGAACACCTTGGCCGCTCCGTCGAAGCCTGGGCGGGTCTGCCTTGTTGTCCAGCAGCAAGGACCCCAGTTGGCGATATCAAACACTGCTTGCCGCTGCGACCAACATGCTTTGCATTGACGCGCGCTTCTCACAAAGTTGCGGTCGGATTGCCCGAGGCCAAACTGCCAACTCGAGGCCCGCCAAAGACGGCCAGCGACCTAACCACCTTGACTTTGTTTATATGGAACGTACTCGGGCTTGTGAGCACCAATGGGTCGCCGCGTCTTGGCGTGCGATTCAAAGCCTAGGCGGGCCTTCCAACAGGAATTGTGTGGTCGGTCGGTCAACTCATCCTGATGCTGTATCGCAAATGATCTGCGTTTCTCCATTCATTGGTTGCGATGGCTGCTGAAGGTAAATCGGACGATTGGTCGTCGTGTGCCCGGATAGAGATCTCTCCGCTGGGAGAATCCTAACGGAGGCTGTTTGCGCTTCCTTTCGGAGGTTAATCGCGCTTGCTACAGGCTCCAACTTGCTGGAAGTTACTGCCAGATCCAGGAAAGGAAGGAAGCAGCTGGAGGGAGGAGCCGTGGGCATTCACGGGCTATACATCTCAACAACGACATATAGTACCCAAACCCCTTGCACTTCCGCCCATCAATGACATTTCGGAACACGGTTCGCATAGACAAGCAGAAACATCCATCATCCCCGTAAAGATCAATCTCGAACCGCAACCACCGGCCGTCACTCGCCAGAGCCAAACAAACCATATCCCTGTCGCTGACAAAATGGTCGAATCGGCCAGTGTCATGTTTTCATTCGCTCGGCACTTTGCCGCCTCCGAAGGCAAAGCATCACAGGAAAAATAAAAAATAAAAATCCCAGCCGAAAAGGCCGGCCGACCAGGCGTCTTCCCCAAGCGATCTCCGGGCCTCTCTGGTCGAATCACATTCCTCACCGACCATCTGGTCCAGGAAGACCATCCCCGGCGCCAGCAACGGCTCCAGCGACCAAACAGCTCCCTGACAAGGGGATTGCAAGCAAGGATGGCGGGCGACAAGGGCGAGTTCGAGAATAAAAAAAGTACAGACAAGCCGCTCTCTCATCAATCGATCCCTGCCCTGTCGAATCACCAGGCCTCCCGCCCCCCTGCTCGCTCGCTCGCTGGTTCAGTCCCTCCTATTCTCGAGTTGGCGTAGACTCGTGCCGCCGCTTAACGCGACTATCACGACAGACCCGCCGCCAAAGTCGCCCAGTCCCTATTGACTGAACCATTGGGCCTCCCTGTCGACTTACAGCCATCACGAGCGACTCTGCCACCACCAACCAACCACAGGTTGCCAAAGCTGAGCAGTCGAGCCGCCGACCAACATCGCCCGTACCAACAGCAACTCACGCTCGAGAGCTGCTTGCAAGGCTCTCCGCCATGAGTCAAAGTCAAACATAGGTAGGTACCTGTTGGCTCGCAACCACTCAGCTTACCCAGAGACTGACACTCAGATCGACGTAGGCCGTAATGGTGCCAACACGACAAAGCCTGATCCCATCACCAACGCAGCGCGCCACTCACCCACCCACTAGCGACTAGCAGAAGCGAAAAGACTGAGTGTGATACAGACAGTCGACGCGATGAACCGAGTCCTAGAGTCACAGACCCAAGTACATGCATCGGCCCTCCTCGCCCGCTAATTTCGTCTTGCGCAACGCAACTGCACAGTCACATCCTCTCACATTTCGCGCTGCCTTTGGCGGACTGGCTCTCAACGCAGCCGTTTTACCGCTACACGCCCCTACCTAGCTCGCATTGTCCGTCTCTGTTGCAGCCACAGCCGTCTCTGCCCTGGTTCTGCACCTCCATACGCGCCTGTTCTTATTGCAACTTTGCTTCTCCTGCTCAGGTTGTGGCAGACACGCGCCCGCCCTTGTCTGGGCATCCCGCATCTCCATCCATCCATCTTACAAGGGTCAATCAACGCACTCCCCATTCTATGCCAGACTACCCCCTCCACTCCCACCTTGTCCCCTTCATACATACAAGATCCATCATCGCTCCACCTTGTTCCAACTTCTTCACACCCCCCTTCAAGCGCCCACCTCTTCCACTTTCATCCCTCTGGCGCCAAACACTTGACGCAGTCCTTTCCTTATAATCGCCTGGTGCTTCCTCTTCCCATCCTTTGACCTCTGCTTCTTCCCCAGTCAGTCAGTTCGCTCGCTGCTCCCATCTGCCTATACTTCCCGTTACCCGTTGCTTGGGTTTGGCTACTTGGTTATCCCACATCGCCGCGGTCCCGACTCACCAACTCAGCTGAACCGGCCCTACCGTCTCTGTCTGCTGTTGACATCTACGGTAAACTCAACTTTGCTCAACCACCATGCCTACCACCAAGCCCAAGTTGGGGAAGCTCACCACCCCGGTCAACGCAACCTTCCCCTCCGAGATCACCTCAGCAACTCCTATCTCGGCCGTGTCGTTCAACTTCAAGCCTGACCCAGACTTTATCAAGACACCCATTAGCCCGCCTTCTGCCTACACCGACTTCCTCACCAAGGCGATGGCTCTCAACTCTCCCGCTACGAGCTCTGGACAAACCACTCCCGACTCAGTCCCGGACACGGCAAAGAGTGAAGAGACCGACACCTCGAGCAAGTGTGATCGGGATCAATCTCCTCCATCTTCAGTCTCTAGCACTACTACCAGTCCCAAAGTCTCCGCCGAGCCATCTCCCCCGGCCACGGCCCCGATGGTGCCTCCTAGCCCTTTTACCTATTCTGCTCCCATGTCTGCTCCTCCAACAGGACCTGCCACTTTCCCTAGCCTCAAGCTTCCCCCTAGCCCCAGCGTGTCCGGTGTGGACTCGCCGATGAGCGCAACAACTGCTCGATCACCCTTCAGTGCCAGGCCTGTTCATTCGGTCTTCGACTGGGACGCTGCCCTCAAAGCCCGGTTCAATGAGAAGAAACAGAAGCCTTCACGGACCAGCGTACGGCACATTAGGGAAGTAGTGACACGAACCGTCACCTATACCCCCAGGATGGCTCCTGCACCCAAGGGTAAACGGCGCAAGGTCGAATGAGCCAACGGAGCCGACCAACGTATACTTTGCCATTCTTTATGTTCACACCCCGGGGAGGTTGACTACCTTTCTGGCACCCAACAACAACTTCACGATCCTTTAAACAAGTCACGACATTTTCTTGATCTAGACATGAATCACGATTTGAGATATACCGAAATCGAAGAGGACGCGCAACAAAGGACGAAGGATGACGCGAGCGGTTTGAGGGCTCGCCGCAGCGAGTGTTGGGCTATGAGGTTCACGCTCTCTTGGAAACCGGCATTCTTCACCTATTTGCAGCAACGGTCACCTCGCTTTACATCATATTCTCCTCAGCTCGAATTCCTATTTTGGTACAGGTACTCGGAGGAGTTTCCACGAGAGGCAAGACGTTATTTTGATTACACGGAAGGCACGGCTGGAGGAGTTAACGGCGTTTCTACACCCCTTTTCCTTTTACCATCTTGGTCATGGCCTTCCCTGGAGGCAACGGCATGGACCAAGAGGTTCGATACCAACACATGTGAAAGGCTCGGCGCGGGGTTGTCGGGATCAACAACTGGGAAGCATGTCCGGAACAACATACGCAGAGAAGAGGTGGACCCTACAAGGTACGTATAGGGGAGTGGATGACAGGGAAGACGCAGTCAGCGTTGGTGGTGCGTATTTCGGGCAGAAAAGATTAGCTCGCGGTAACAAACTTATTCGCAAATCAAGAAAGCCATGGGCTGCTTCAACGTTCAGCTTGTCGTTTCTCACATGAGTGATGCTGTGACCAACCAGGCTGAAGTAACTCAAGTGGTATGCATGCATTTCTCGAGATTCCATGTGCCGCTTTGTTTATTTGTTACTGCACGCAGGAGCGTGGCCTTCTTTGTTTACAGCAGATCTATGATGATGGCCGCGAGGATTGGCCGCCTGGGGTACGTGCCTCGCATCGTGGATCTAGGATGCAGAAGGGCACACCACCAGCTGGCCGCGTTCGCCTTCACATTGAGGCGTCCCACATTTGCAGTTCCCCGCTCGTAGTTGTTTATTTCCTTGTTCTGCTCCTCCTTCCCACTATCCTTCTTGGCCCTCGTTGACGAGTGTAGTGAATTCATATTGGCTGTGAATCGGAGCGATTTCTCTTGTTCAAGTTTCTGCTGTCTCCCTCCCCCACGAGACGAAGACCCACACAAGGACGGATACGGGAGAAGCCTGGCTTAGAGAATACGCACACTGTAATCAGTGGTGACGATAATGAGAGTTGGGGATGGAAACCTGAACAACGACCCCACAGGGCCTGATTTTGGGCCGCAGAAACGGGACGTATGCAGAGAAGCGGACAGAGACAAGACGAGGCAGATACATACAAAAGTGCCACAACCACGCAAGTAGTGTCAGACTTGGCTGCCTTCTGTTCTCCTCGCTGTTGTCTGCATCCTTGACCAAAGTCCTTTCTGCAAAATGCATCACTTTCGTGGCCCTAGACCAAGGACCTTGTCGCTCTCCTCCATCGAATCGTTGTTCCACTCGTTCGGTACACACCCCCTACCGCCCTCCTTTGGCCCCCAACTCAAGTTAAAAGCGGCTCCCCCCGTTGGACGGCGCGACCCAGCACCCTGGTCGAGCGGGACCCCCGGCGACTGCTCTAAGCGCCGGGTGCAAGAGGGATGAGCCTGTCATTGGACGCTGGGGCCGAGCTCATCACCCACAATCAAGGAGCGAACTGAGGTGATTGGCTGTGTGTTAAGCGCCCTGGGCTGTGGGTCAGCTCAACTGCTAGGAAGAGCGTAAGTCTTGAGATTTGAGGGAGAGCTGATGAGCATTTTTGACTCGCTTGCAGAATCTCTCTTTGCGCTGCGCTGGCTTGTGTCGTGTCGGCTTCAGGTGGCCCCTCCTGAGTTTTGGTTTGATTCTCGTTGCTTCGTTTCGCACATGTTACCCAGCTACTGCGCGAGATGCAGCGCGCTGGGTTGTTGGCACGGAACTGGCCACGTCCAGGGCTGAAAGCCTGGTCTGATGAGTTATACATGGCTCAAGAGCATGTATTGTGGCTAGACTTGGTAGTTGACGAACTTGGCATGGCCTGTTCGTCGCCTTGTGCCGGCCGACTAACTCACCATATCGTCACATCGGAGATGAATATGGCTCTGGAAAAAAAAGAACATCCCAACTACCCCGCGTGTTCTGCTTCTCTCCAGAGCCTGGAAACCATCTACTCGTGGCATCACTGTCAGGCACTAGCATTCATTCAGCGTGTGACTTCCCCCCTCCTAAAGGCTCGAGTCAACGGGGACGAGCCATAGGCCAGGCTCCGAGCACCAAGCCCACATCACCAGCGGCTCGTCCAACCCGCAGAGCCCGCCAGTGACGACTTGCGCAGGTGGTGATGTGATGACTCTGCGCATCACACCGTCTCCAAGTCCAGGATGCCATTGGTTACCGCCAGACAACATGTCCAAGCCTCCCGCTTCCAGCCTCCCGCCCATCTGAAACTAAGGAGGTGATCGCCAGCGCTGAGACTGAGATTAGAAACGAGCTTGAGACCGTTGCGACCATGCTGCTGGGTGGAACATTGCCGGCCGTTTCTAATTTGGGTGTGTGTCTCCTTGCTAGTTCAAACACCCATATGCCTGGTCTATGTAGCATCATTGGCGACCATTCCTGTCTCTCGTATCCAGTTATAGTTTTCCTAGATCGACTTGGTACTCCAGGGTTTGAGTGAATGGCGATGCGATTTGAGCTTTGCGGGGCAGCCGGGGTTCAAAGTCCTGGACGGGGCGGAAACTCCAATTTCCGGTTCATGTGTCTCATGCTCTTTGTGCAGCAAGATCGGTGCGAAATGCTTCAACCCGTCGGTATGCAGGAGCCCTGAAGCTGAATTAATCCACCTGCCTCACCTCCTTTGCTACAGCGTTACAGAGCGCAACCTTGACCCCTGCTCCCGTGAGAACATGGATCCAGAGGCGTTGAGTATCACTCAGCCGATCGTTTGCGCTCTTCACTTCTGAGAACATGACTTCTCCTTTTGCTTTGCCGGGCTCGTCGCGGTCCTCTTCTGCCGTGTCTTTGTCTGCAGCACGCCACAGGATCAGGTCGGGGATACCGCCGCCTCTCTGCCTGTACTCCTGAGCCATGACCTTGCACACAGCCGCGAGAGCACTGCCCCCAAAGCATTCAACAAGCTCCACTAGGTCTTCCATCGCAAAGTCCCAATTCAAGCCCACCACGCTGATTCTTTTTTCGTTTCCCTTCTCCCAGACTTCACGAATCAGCCGAGGTCCTTCCCCGTTGGCAATTTCAACGAGTCTGTGGTTGATCTCTGAGGCCCTGGCGGGATAGAAGGCGTCTGTATGGAGATCGAGAGGACACGTCTGGTACGCTGTCTGGAACACATTGGGAATGTAGAGGAAGAGTACATCGTAAAAGAGGTATGCAAAGAGAGTGCGGATGATGCCGCCCTCGGCGTGATATCCCTTCCAGCCCTGTGATCGATAATGACTTAGACACATTTCCTCGACACTGCACTCTTCATGCGTATCCAGCTCATCTAACCAGATTGTCTTTGTAGACGCCTGGCGGCCGGGTTTGATAGGGACATCTCTTTTGAGTTGGATCCCTTCCACTGTATGCTCGATTGGCTTTTCGAGGTTGACGTGCCCAAAGTCGTGTTGCAAGCGGCGCGGAATGCGCAGTTTCTTTTCGAGCTTGACCAAACGTTTCTGAAGATCGTAATGGAATATCAGATGGCAATCCGGGTCTCGGAGTCCTGCCTCACAAGTGGCGACTGCAACTCTCTTCCAATGCTTCTTTTGCTGTTCGGGGTTTGCCAGATTTGGATTTGGATCAAGTGTCGGCATGTAGTGCTCCTCCAAAAGAGCCTTGCGCTGATACCACCCTCCTCGCCTGGCCATGTGGAACAACCGTTGATCCAATAGCTCTGTTAGTAGCGCATGCTCTCTGAGGTGTTCTTTAAATCTCCCCAACACCGGAGCTGCCTTGTGCACAATTCTTGTGTAAGAGTGGCCCGGTGTGAATCGTCTTAAATAAGCACCCTCGCCCATATCGTAAACAACTTGTTCTTTTTGTTGTTCCTCTTTGACCAAAGTCTTCCATCGAGGATAAATCCTTTCAAATATGTCAAGTAACTTCCTGTGCCCTTCATCTCCGGGTGGTGCATGCAGCTCCAAGTAATCGATTTCTGCTTCTAAGCGAATAGCAGCCTCGTATTCCAAGAGGTGCACTCGAGATGGAAAGATTGTTGAAGTCCGACACACAATATAGTCGGGAAAATTCCGCCGCGCGATCTTGGCGAGAATGATTGTAGTAAGAGATTTCTCTGTCCATTCGGTTGACCTGTAAAAAACCAAATGCACACGCTCGAAGAGCTTGAACGTGGATGGCGACACTCTTACACAAGGGCCGAGGATGTCAAGAATCTTGGCCAGGAAATGCTGTTCCCTATTAGAGTCTTCTCGCCGAAGCTTTACTTTGACTACCGCTTTCGGGTCTTTATTCTCTTGATCTTCAGAGGCCACAGAATCGCGGCTGTTGTGCCTGCTGAGGCCGAGCGACATGAGCCCAGCTTGACTTTGGGTCATCCTCACAAGAGATTTGGTAAGCTCTGCTTTGTTGCGCCCTTGTACCTTGGCTTCTTTTGCTAAAGCCTTTAACTCGTCAAGGCTAAGCAGTGAGGCGGCCTCTTCTACAGAGTTGATGTAGTCCCCTGACGCATCTGCAAACGTGAAAGAATCACCAAAGCCAACTTCGTCGAGTTCGAAGCCCGAAACAGGGCTCTGTGTGGAAGGAAGGGTTTTAGAGGGCAGCACCCTGGGCATTTGCAGAATATGTATGGCTGCTTCAAGGTCCGAAATGTCGCTATGGTAGCCGAGACGACTATGACGATGCCACCATGCAGCCTTTCGTAAGAAGAGTCGAACATAACTAAGCGCGTAAGCC
This sequence comes from Fusarium devonianum, assembly GCA_017140155.1. Classification (NCBI taxonomy): domain Eukaryota; kingdom Fungi; phylum Ascomycota; class Sordariomycetes; order Hypocreales; family Nectriaceae; genus Fusarium; species Fusarium devonianum. Next base: position 9,341 of record JADBHU010001008.1, read on the forward strand.
GATGTACGTTACTCTGGGTACCAAGAGAACATACAGGTATTGAGCTTCATACTCTAGATCCCGCCATTGCTTAAAGACCTCATTTTCGTTCTCATCAAATAAATGAGATTCTTCGTCTAGAACAGTATCGAGAGCAAGATTGAAGGCGTCCACGTAGATAGAGCTTCTCCCTCTTACCCATAACGGTCGCGTCTGCTCTGTAGTACCATCATCGGCAGCGCTCGCTTGCGATGACTTGATAGCCTCGTACTCCTCAATAGCCGCTGGTCCTCCTTCGGCAGGTGGTAGCGCACTTTCAAAGTCCGTAGGTGGCAGATTACCGTCATTTTGATCCTGCTCTTCAGCAGACTCTTGGTCCGTAACTTTCAGTTTCTTTTTCTTTTCGCTATGAGAATGCTGCGAACCATCCGAGTCCGACGATGAAGACTCCTCTCGCTTGGCCCGCTTTAGAGGTCTCTGTTGGTCTGCATCTTTCAGTGAGTTGGCTCGAGTGTGACTGCCAGGCTCAGTTTGAGGTTTAGGCAGCCTTGTCACGAAAGCGTCCATACTTCAAGACAAGACATTTGCGTATGACATAGCATAACAGAGTTGAGATATGAATCTTTGATGTCTGGCAGTTAATGAACGCGAGATACAAAGGAGAGTCCGGTCAACACGAAGTCAGGTGACGACGTGCCTGCCTCTTAACGTCGGGTTGGGTTGCTTGTCCGATGATCAACCGGCGCGACTCTACCTGCATTACGACTATTAACTACTAAGGTATTATCGTTCAGCTTCCCCTCCATTCAACGTTTCCATACCGTTCAATTGCTTCAAGGTCGACCTCTGACAGCAACGAATTTGTTCTACGATGGCCGATGAAGCTCTCAAATCTGATCCTGCCACGGATGTCCCCCAAACAGCGGCTCCGTTCGATTCAAGCGCCAATGGACTGCCGGCGCATGCTGTTCAAGCAGACGCACTGCAAAAGGATGTTGTAATGTCTGACGCGCCAGTAGAGCAGCCTGCAGTAAGTGACTGCTCTCTCACTTGTCATGGGCTAGCTCTGTTTCACAGACTGGAGCGTGCACTGCAATACTCTGTCTACACCATTCGCATCTTATGTTGTGTTGCACTTCTTTATCCTCTTCTACCCTTGTGGTTTATGCCTTTCTCAGGACAATCTTACTGACGGATACAAACGCAGTCTTCTCCCGCCCCGGCTGCTCGCGCGCCCAGCCCCGTGCCTGCGCGAACCGGAACTCCAGCGCAAGGATCTAGAGCCGCCTCCGCACACCCAGATCCGGGATTCAGTATACCGGCCGAAGCGCCCCCAAACGGCGATGCGACACGACGATACCTGAACACAAAGGTCACCGTGGTTCTTCTCGAAGGCATGAAGCAATTGGCCAAAGACAAGCATGTACTCGCACCCTCGTCCTGTAGAGCCTTAACTAACATCTTGCCAGACCGAATGACCCTCTTCGAGTCCTGGGAGAATACCTGCTCCAAAAATCAAAAGAATTGGAAGGGACTGGATAGATTTCATAACTATGATTCACCATGACTGGGTCAATTAGAAGCGGCGGGCATAGATGGCGTTCAGGTTTAAAAGTTATCAGTCACTGAGCTGAATATACCCTATTGCATAACACATTTCTTCAGCGGTCGAATCGCTTTTCTATTTGAGCAGTCGATCCCGCTGCGGTCCTCCCAGACAGGGCGCATAAAGCATCATGGCTCTAAATGCAAGTTTTTCCATAATTTGTCCCCCAACTCCGTGACCCGGGAAACCATCACCTCCATCCGTAGCAGCCAGCCGTAGTTTTAATCCGCTTAAGCGACAATGGTGCTGGCAGTGGCGGACTCGTACTTCCAGGTGGGAGGCAGGACACCGACGGTCTTGTAGTAACGGGCCAGACGGTGGATTCGGGACTCGATGAGAATGAGGCGGAACTTGGAGTCCTTGTCCTTGCGGTTGCGCTCGAGGTGCTTGCGGACGGCAACAGCCTGTCGAGTGAACTGAATTAGTTTCGTCCGAAGAAAAATTTGACAAGAAATGCTGCGTACCTTCTTGATAAGCATGTACAGATCCTCGGGAAGCTCGGGGGCGAGGCCTGTTCAATCACTCTGTCAGTCTAAACCGTACAGAGGCATTAAGAAGAATTGCTTCTTCTGATAGATGTATTTCTTCCACCACACCCGTCGTTCGTTCAGGGAACCGTACCGCTGGACTTGAGGATTCGCAGAATGCGGTTACCTGTAATCGGCTAGTTAGCAAGGCTGATCCTTTTTCGCAATCTCTCTCTCCATTCTCTTCTTCGAGTAGGGTCCATACCAGTGACAATCTTGACCTGAGCAATGCCGTGGGAGTCACGGAGGATGACACCGATCTGAGAGGGAGTAGCACCCTTACGGGCGAGCTTGCAGATCTGGTCGACGACCTGGTCGGGGGTAGTCTTCAACCACGCGGGGGCGGCGCGAGAGTAAGGAAGAGCGGAGGCAGAAATGCCCTTTCCGTTGCTGTGAAGTCGGCCCATCTTGTCGGTTTGGCGGTGGTGGTGATGCTGCTGCGGGTGAGTGAAGTTGTCGGCTTGTCGAGCGTAAAGTTCCAAGTTCCGGAAGGGTTTGTGTGGAGCGGTAAATTTTTCGCTTAGTTAGGGCAGAGCGGTGTGTGGCGGAGCCAGCCGTAGCAAGCCACTTCAGGGCAGGATTCTGTGGAGCCAGCTAGATCACGTGATACGCCTGAGCTGGTGCCAATGTCGCGTTTTTCTTCGCGTTTTCAAGTTTTCTTCTCACCCAGCAGCACAAATAACAAGTTCTGTGAATAGAGAGCTTCCTGAGCTTTGGAGCTTCATGTAACAGCTTCTTGTCCTTTGGTAAGTCAACCTGTATTCTGCGTTTCTCGTCCCCTCCGTCGACCTTCCACATGATGATAAATCACTTTTTTACTTTATTTCTGGTACCTCTTATGTTAGAGCCTTCGGGCTCAATGAATGAACAGGACTTCTGATCTGGTCATATCCTTCACAGTCATTGCTCTATATCTTTGTCAGCGCACAAACGCTAACAAAGTACAGGATCTCTCAAAATAATACGACATAGCTGGATATACATGTAGGTCGTAGATGGTGCAAGTCCGGTGTCGATCAGATACACTAATCGGAGCGGTGGATCGATTACCTTTGGTGACATGGCTAGATCCTTCTTGTTGATAGAGTTTAATAATAAATGCCTGTTCGTGCTCAAATGTTTTACATTTTTAATTGATTCCCTGCCCGTACACCGATAGAAGACTCCTCCTCTCCTCAATTCGTATAGCCAAGGCGTCCTCGATATTGGATTCTTGGTATTGATCGCCGCCTGCCTCGGACCCCGTCTGCAACTGCTATTAAACCATCTTACCAAGCGCCGACGTCAAAGTTCTCCTATATCGCGTTAGACTTGAAATATGTTGGGAGTGCCACATAACAACGTACCTCGGGGAAATATGTCGTAACGACAGTCCTGTCTGCGAATTTGCGTCCTGCCAGGGCCTTGAGGGCCTTGGCCGTGTCATCGGCATTTTCGTATTTGACAAAGATCTTGCCTACACCAGCAGATTGTCTGCTGCCGCCAGTAGGCCTGGGGATCTTCACCCCGATGATCTTACCGAACTTGGAACATTCCTCTTGGACGTCTTCGCAAATTTCTTGAATCGGATATTAGTAAAATATTCTCAACTTCCAGGGCAGGAATCACATACCTTCGTAGTCGTCATTGTCCAGGAGTTCCTCGGCAGTGACCATGTTGAGAAGCTGCAGAACGCGGCTTACTTCAACGTCGTTGGCAGTCTGAGAAGCTAAGCCGCTGATGGCAGTGATGCCGACATCGAAGTTGGCAACCTGCGTGGGACCAATGCTGGCCTTGGCGACCTTGAGCTTCTGACCACCAACGTCCATCCCGTTAAGAGTGTCAAGGGCAGGCTGGTTGGCAGAGCTGGGGTCTTGGTATTCGGCAAACGCAATTCCCTGAGAAAAAGTTAGAATAATACCATCATAACATGGGACGCGTACATACTCTGGATTCCTCGGTTCCGCGGTCCTTTACAAGAACAAAAGCTTTCGGCTTGCCAAAGGCTGCAAGTAACTCAATGACCTGATCTTCTGTCAAGAAAGGCGGGATGTTGGTAATGCTCAGCTTGTTGATCGTATCCGGAACAACGTTGGAGACCACTTCAGGGTCATAGGAGAGCTCCTCGGTCACCGCAGGCACAACGTAGTCGCGAGGTCGGCGAATCTCGAGACCGCGAGATGCTCCATTAGCGGCGCCGTCAGCGGCATCGCTAGCCTCCATGGAAATCCCGTCCAACGCCAAAGCAACCGTGGCCTCTGGCGCGTCTCTGAACTCCAGGACAGCGAATGATCGGTCGTTGGAAAACTGGCATAGAATACAAGGATCTGTGGTATCGATGACGTTCAATCCGTTGAGCTGGAGGTTGAAGAAAGACATCAAGGCCTCCTCACTCGTACCCTGTGGCACCTTGGACACCAAGAGTCGCTTGGACTGGCGAGAATTGCTGGCCTTGAGTCCGGCACTGGTGACTTGTCCGCCAGGCTGATCCATGAATGCCTGGAGTTTACTGGGGTCCATGGGCTGTTGTCGAGGAGCACCAGGAAGAGGAAACATGCCCGACAGCTTGGCCTGTTCAGCTGTGACATTATCGTAACCAGGGGGTTTGATGTCCCACTGTGTCAAACGACGCTTGCGCTCCAGGACGGGTACGATATCGGTCAAATCTGGGGTAGGCTCCCGCTTCTTGGGCGGTGGACTGGCACTTCGACGAGCCTCCTGCTGCCTAGCAAATCCGTCATCGCGCCTGTCTCTGCCTCCTCGACGACGGTCATCGTAAGGGTCTCGGTCCCGTCTGTTCGGCCGGTCATCATTGTCGCGACGAGCGTCTCGACGGGAGGAACCACGGTCACGGTCCCATTCGCGATCACCTCCACGGTCACCTCCACGGTCGGCTCCACGATCACCTGCACGATCACCTCGCCTGTCGCGGCCAGAGTATCGGTCCTCGCGCTCGCGGTCTCGATGGTTTCGGCTGGAAGAGTAGGCGTCGGCGTCGCCTTCGCCTCGTCGGTGGCTTCGATGGTCTGGTGAGCGAGAGCGCCTGCGATCCCGATCTCTGGGTCGGTCCCGGCGGTCGTCCCTGTCGCCTCTGGGCTGCATGGTGTTAGGTGGTGAGACCGACTCGTGTTGGGAGGTGTTCACTTACAGGATAGTCTCGTCCTCTGCGCGAGTCTGCAGAAGTGAAGGGTTAGCGACGCGACGGGGAGTCGCAGAAATCGTGAGTGAGCTTACCTCGGGAGGAGTAACTGTCGCCGTTCATAGTGGCGATATAGACAGGCGACTTCAGAGAGTATGGTGCTTCTCTGAAATTGATGGGGTTGTCCAGTTGACGTTTGGAGTCAGTTGATCAAGCCGCAACGAAGTTCCAGTTTCAAAGAGCTGTAAGCATCGCGCGAGGCTGGAGCTTTTTTTGCCAGATGACGCTAACGGCGTTTGTGCTAGCGCGAATTGGGTTCTAGACCACCCTGCACAGCTTGCTCCAGGGGGCAAGCCACTGAATGCCCAGGAGGCGACTTCAGTGAGAGGCGCCACGACAACCCCAACCTGACCTCGTCACTGTCGGCTTATTTCTTTTTGTGTATTGGCGTTGCTTTCAATGAGAAGAAACTGAACAATTAGATCGATATCTATGTCTATTGTGAAGTTGACCGAGTGGCGCAAGTTGCCCGTGTCCTTAGGGGAGCTCTGCATCAACACCACGCTGCGTTGCGGACAATCATTTAGATGGCGCAAAATCAACCACGAATGGTAAGTTTTTGACATTTTGTCTTCTGAAAAATACCTCTAATTCTCTCAGGACTTGTACCTTACATGGGCGTATTCTCCATCTGAAACAAGACTCTGACCATCTCCATTACATGGTGACATGGCCAGCTCTTAATACACATGCACCTCTTAAGGATGATACCGAAGCTCTCTTACGTCACTACTTCAACTTGAAGTTGGACTTGGGAACCCTCTATGAGGAATGGTCCCAGGCTGACCCAAACTTCCGCAAGAAAGCTCCCCAGTTCAAGGGCGTCCGTATACTCAGTCAAGATGCTTGGGAAGCTTTGGTATGCTTTATTTGCAGCAGCAACAACAACATAACGAGGATATCACAGATGGTGAGTGAGTCTTTTGTTAAATTGGATCCTTGCTTCAACTCACTCCGAGTACTTAGGCCCACAAGCTATGTAAGCATTATGGACCGCTCATCGCCTACATTGGGGATGAGGCCGTTCACGATTTTCCAAACCCCAAAGACTTGGCAGGCCCTCAAGTGGAAGCGCATCTCAGGGAGCTAGGGTTTGGATATCGGGCTAAATACATTGCTGAAACAGCACAAATGGTCGCCACGGAAAAACCGGACAACTGGCTAGAAACTCTTCGAAATCCAGAGCACCCAGGCTTCAACACGACTCATGTGCCTGAGGAACAACACGCGACGTATAAAGAGGCACAACAACAGCTTCTCTCATTGAAAGGAGTTGGTCCCAAAGTCGCCGACTGCGTTTGCTTGATGGGCCTGGGATGGGGTGAATCTGTCCCGGTGGACACGCATGTCTGGCAGATTGCCCAGCGGGACTACAAGTTTGGCAAGACGAAAACAAAAACCTTTAACAAAGCCATGTATGATGCTGTGGGCGATCACTTCAGATCGTTATGGGGAACATATGCTGGTTGGGCTCATTCAGTTCTCTTCACCGCCGACCTTAAGGAGTTTTCAGAACAGGCAGCGAAAAAAGAGGAGCCCACAGTGATCAAGACCGAGGCAGTCTCATTTCAAGAACACATCAAAGTCAGAAAGAGAAATACTTTGGTCATAACAGACACCGACACCAATGTCAAGGATGAGACAACAGTCCTCGAGGCTCAGGATGAACAGGGAATAGAGGAGATCGAGCAGGCTCGAAGATCAAAGAGGCTACGTGCGTTGGCAAAGACTTAATACAACTTTGTGCTTGTTATATCATCATTGGAGCGTTGTTTCAAGATTAGACCTTCATTGCCGCTTGCTGATTCGCACAAGAGAATCCCAACGCTGTTCCTAAATAAAGATCTGACATTTCGTTTAGCGACATTTGGGGAAGATCGCCAGCTATGCTGTCGAGTAGCCAGAACTGGATTGGTGATGTTCGGCTGACGTATGCAATTCGGAGGGTTTTGTATCGGACAATCTTGGGGCTTTTCATATCTTTTGAATGGAAGACCAAACTGCGGTTGAGTTAGTCTACCTCGCGTATCTTACTAGCATAAGTAGTTAGGGCAGAATCAGTCGCCCTACGAGCAACGACTTGGCATTCGGAAACATTTAGTGCTCTTCTACGAGTCTTACGAGTGTTCTGGGACCTTAGGCGGTGATGCCATGGGCATTGCCTAGAAAGATGTAGGTGCGATAGTGTTTGAGAGGCAATTCCGAAATTCTTGGGAGCTTTTGGTTCCCGGGCCGGATGGACTGGTCTTCTAATTGAATCCATAGGCTTGGCTATTGTCCAAGTCATTCGCCATCATACCTCTGAGATCATACCAATTGATTTGGAGACCCATGCGGACAAGTAAAGGAAACGGCTGATCCTGTATTATGAGAGAGAGAAAAGGTAAGGTAATCTTCAGGTTTGAATCATGTTATACGAGGCATAGCTAGAAGATAGTGAGGATGCCCGTTTTTGGTAGGCTGGCACATGTCTGTGCGGTTAAATTTCGGGTGGAGACGTCAACAGCTAGGCAACTTTTCGCCTCCATAGCAAAGCTTCGTCAAGGAGGGCATTTTTGCGACCAGCCACTACATCAGCATCTATCCATGCGCGACGACAACGCCGCGAGCGCTCCTTGTACTCTTGAACCGGGATGAAGCAGCGAATGCTATAAGTCAAGATGTCTGACGCCGATTTCGAGACAATCAAGAAGCTCCAGCAGGAGCGAAACGCTGCCTCTGAGGCGAAGAAAGGGTCGCGTACCTTTGATGATGCCAATCAGCGAACCGACTCTACAAAGCAGAAGCTGACCGACAGCGCCGATAACGATCTCTACGAGCGCGATGGAGGCGATAAGTTTGCTGGATATCACACGTCCCTGCCGATGGGCGATGACGACGATGATATGGAGGGCAGTGACAACACGCGCCGACTCGTCGGGCAATACACCGCATCGCGGGAAATGATTGACGAGTTTGCTCGTGGAGGTGGCGTGGAGGAGGATGATATCCTGGCTGGTAAAGGAGAGAAGAGCGGCCGCATCACCGACCGCGAGACCGACTATCAGAAGCGCCGGTTCAACCGTACCCTCACCCCGACACGCGCCGATCCATTTGCCGACGGTCGCCAGGCCGGCGCCGACGAGAATGGCACCAGCTATCGCGAGATCATGGAGGCACGGGAAATTGAGAGGGAGGAAGAACGCGTTCTGCAGGCGATTAGAGCCAAGCAAGAAGGCAAGGGCGACGAGGATGATGCCAAGCCTATGCTCACAAATGGAGATGCGGAGAGCGCTGACGCAGCTTTGGCCGATGCTGCATCTACTAGCCGGAAGCGCAAGAAGAGATGGGACGTTGCCTCGACACCTGCAGAGGATGAGAAGTCAGAGGCGGGTGATGCGGCCAAGGCGAAGCGTTCGCGATGGGATCAAACACCTTCTATTGCTGCGCCCGGTGCAGAAGCTCCTAAGAAGCGCTCACGATGGGACCAGGCGCCCTCAGCTACGCCCGCGGGCAATCAGGGCCTGGCTACTCCGATGCATCAGTCGTCCGCCCCGACTTTACCGACTACCTTTGGTACTGATGTCTCTGGCCGGAACATGCCCCTGAGCGACGAGGAACTCGATCTGCTGCTCCCTGGCGAGAGCGATGGCTACAAGACTCTGGACCCTCCCCCAGGCTACGAGCCAGTCCGCGCTCCCGCGCACAAGCTCATGGCCACGCCGCAAGCTCAGACAGGGTTCATGATGCAAGACCCCGAGCAAGTACGTCTCAGCGGAAAGCCAATGCCTGCTGAGATACCTGGAGTTGGCGACCTCCAGTTTTTCAAGGCTGAGGATATGGCCTACTTTGGGAAGCTTACCGACGGTTCCGACGAGAACGCCTTGACTGTTGAAGAGCTCAAGGAAAGGAAAATCATGAGGTTACTGCTCAAGATCAAGAACGGTACTCCGCCCATGCGAAAGACGGCTCTTCGACAAATCACGGACAATGCCAGGCAGTTTGGAGCAGGGCCACTGTTTGACCAGATCCTGCCGTTGCTGATGGAGAAGACGCTGGAGGATCAAGAACGACATTTGCTGGTCAAGGTTATCGACAGAATCCTTTACAAGCTCGACGACCTGGTGCGACCTTATGTTCACAAGATCTTGGTTGTCATCGAACCACTTCTCATTGACCAAGATTACTACGCAAGAGTGGAGGGTCGCGAGATCATCTCGAACCTCAGCAAGGCCGCCGGTCTTGCTACTATGATCAGCACCATGCGACCCGATATCGACCATGTTGATGAGTATGTCCGAAACACAACTGCCAGAGCCTTTGCCGTCGTTGCATCTGCTCTGGGCATTCCGGCTCTTTTGCCCTTCCTTCGAGCTGTTTGCCGAAGCAAGAAGTCATGGCAGGCTCGCCACACTGGTGTCAAGATCGTTCAACAAATCCCTATTCTTATGGGTTGTGCCGTACTTCCGCACCTCAAAGGGCTTGTTGAGTGTATCGGACCCAACCTGAATGACGAGCAGACAAAGGTCAGGACAGTCACCAGTTTGGCCATTGCCGCCTTGGCCGAAGCTTCCAACCCCTACGGTATTGAGAGCTTCGACGACATTCTGAACCCCTTGTGGACTGGCGCCCGCAAGCAGCGAGGAAAGGGACTTGCTGGCTTCCTCAAGGCCGTCGGCTTCATCATTCCCCTGATGGACGAAGAATATGCCAACTACTACACAAGTCAGATCATGGAGATTCTTCTCCGTGAGTTCTCGTCCCCTGATGAGGAAATGAAGAAGGTTGTTCTCAAGGTGGTGTCTCAATGCGCCGCAACGGATGGTGTGACGGCAGGATACTTGAAGGAGCACGTCTTGGATGAGTTTTTCAAGAGCTTCTGGGTGAGGAGGATGGCTTTGGATAAGCGCAACTACCGACAAGTGGTGGAGACGACGGTTGATATTGGCCAAAAGGTTGGAGTCAGCGAGATCGTGGAGAGAGTTGTCAACAACCTGAAGGACGAGAGCGAGGCCTACCGAAAGATGACCGTTGAGACAGTGGAGAAGATCGTGGCCAGTCTGGGCGCGGCGGATATTGGTGAGCGCCTGGAGGAGCGCCTTGTTGATGGCATTCTGCATGCGTTCCAGGAGCAGAGCGTCGAGGACATTGTCATGCTGAATGGCTTTGGCTCTGTCGTCAACGCTTTGGGAACTCGCTGCAAGCCTTACCTACCTCAGATCGTCAGTACTATTCTCTGGCGACTGAACAACAAGTCGGCTACGGTTCGGCAGCAGGCAGCGGATCTCATCTCACGCATCGCCATGGTCATGAAGCAATGCGGCGAGGATGCTCTCATGGGCAAGCTGGGCATTGTTCTCTACGAGTATCTCGGTGAGGAGTATCCGGAGGTTCTTGGTTCTATCCTGGGTGCTCTACGGTCCATCGTCACAGTCGTGGGTATCGCCCAGATGCAGCCCCCAATCAAGGACCTGCTACCGCGACTCACTCCCATCTTGCGAAACCGTCACGAGAAGGTCCAGGAGAATACGATCGACCTGGTCGGCCGTATCGCGGATCGAGGACCTGAGAGTGTCAACGCACGAGAATGGATGCGAATCTGCTTTGAGCTGCTCGACATGCTCAAGGCTCACAAGAAGGGCATCCGACGAGCAGCCAACAACACGTTTGGCTTCATCGCCAAGGCAATTGGACCCCAGGATGTGCTGGCGACTCTCCTCAACAACCTTCGAGTGCAGGAGCGTCAGTCTCGCGTCAACACAGCCGTCGCGATCGGTATCGTTGCTGAGACCTGTGCACCATTCACTGTCCTCCCCGCGTTGATGAACGAATACCGAGTGCCTGAGCTCAACGTGCAGAACGGTGTGCTCAAGTCACTGTCTTTCCTCTTTGAGTACATTGGTGAGATGGCAAAGGACTACGTCTACGCCGTGACACCGTTGCTTGAGGATGCCCTCATCGACCGCGACCAAGTTCATCGTCAGACGGCAGCATCTGTGGTCAAGCATATTGCCCTCGGCGTCGTTGGCTTGGGATGCGAGGATGCCATGGTGCATCTCCTCAACCTGCTGTACCCCAACCTCTTTGAGACCAGCCCACATGTCATCGACCGCATCGTGGAGGCTATCGAGGCCATCCGGATGGCTGTCGGACCCGGATTGGTGCTCAACTACGTCTGGGCAGGATTGTTCCATCCGGCCAGGAAGGTCAGAATTCCATACTGGCGCTTGTACAACGACGCGTACGTTCAGGGGGCGGACGCGATGGTGCCATACTATCCGAACCTAGACGAGGATAAGGTAGACCGGCCAGAGCTGGCAATTGTATTGTAAGAACTACATGGCGATGTTTCAGGAAGGGGGTTGGTGATAGCAGGGTTTGGAATCAAGGGTATGTTGCTATGGAGAGGCTTGTAATCTGGAATGCTGTGGTTTGAAGGGGGTTACTGCATGCGTCAGGGCGTTCTGATAGATGATTTAAAATGGCTTCAAATGTTTTCGACCTGGTGGTACGTCTGAGATGAGCGAGTGACATGGAATTGCCCGTGATGCTGAGGTGATCGAAGTACCCCCCCCCCCCCGCCGCTATTCCGGAGATGCAGGACATCCACGGATGAGCTCTTTGACCTCACTGATGGGCTTTCTCCCGCCCGGGACACGGACGGACGCATTGTCATAGCAGGGCAGGCCTACCAACCACTATCTACTCGATTGAGGTTGAAGCGTGCATTGCGATGGAGAAGGTCGGAGTGCCCGAGCTGCATCGCTCGTCTCGGTGCAGGGGAGGGGAAGGGGGGTTCGACCAAGCAGTGAGCGGATGTTTTCACTTGAGGAGCGACGATCATCTGAGGGCAGCAACGAGGTATTGCCAATCCCCGAGCGCAGACTAAGCCAAGATAAAGAAGCCCGGGGGACCATTGAAGCCAACACGGGTCCCATCACGACGACTCATGCTGTAGTACGTAGCGATTAAACCCCGGTTTTGAGAACCATTCAAATCCACGCCATGTGTACTATGTCGAGACAAGGCCTTGGACGAGAGGGTTCGTTTACAAAATCCCTGGGAGGCACTTTTGGAGCCCCCCAGTCCCCATCAACGTCCCAGTTTTTATGTAGGGTTTGGCGCGAAGCTTTTAATTCCCACCGCCCGCCCCAATATCAGCTTTTGTCTTGACTCGGGGGAGTTAAGAACGAGGAGGGCTTGTTGTGTCCGACCCGCGCTGCGCCCAAACCTTGTGCTGCGGTACTCGATGTATGGCGTGAGCCTTTTGTCTTCTTCTTCCTCTGCCACCCCGTTTTGTGTGAATGGAGGCAGGTGGTTGGAGAGGATGAGGACGTAGGGAGGGGAGGGGGAGGGCCTGATCGACAGTCGCAGAGGCCGTCCTCGTCCTCGCCTCGCGCGCCGCTTGAGGCTGGGTGTGCCCTTTTTTCCTCTCTCTTAGAGGCTAAGAAACGTGAAGCGGCCGGCTCAGGTCGTCGCCCTTGCTCTCGGCCCAAAGATGTTGCTTTCGTCTTGATAGTCTATCT
>JADBHU010001009.1:0-12903 GCA_017140155.1 Fusarium devonianum
GTGGGAATGCTTGAAGTTTCGCGGGGGCGTGGCTGCATCGACCCCGTTGAGCAAGTGTATTTCTTACCTTATGCAAAGTGGCATTTCGCTTTGGCGAAAGTTCTGTTGAAATAGTCATAAATCCTCACATATAACATAGGGGGGTTATATTGGTGGATTGCCCAGGTGACGGCGCTCCGTCTGTACTACGCCTGAGCCTCGAGAATAAAGGTCGCTTGCATTATAATACCCATCTGTATTGACGCAATGCCATGTCTTCTTCGCGTTTGCAACAGTTACAAGCCAACTAGATTATACTATCGCTCAGTCCGTTCTATATTCCGAGGGCCGGCTATTCAAACACCCTCCTGTGAACCTCCTCATTAACTCTCCTCCTTTTAGACCTGCCCTTTACAGAGATACATAATTTAACAAGCACGGCATTCTGACGATGCAAAATGCCAGATCCCATTCTAGTTCGTACATATCGCTCAGACGTCTTCGTCGCTCTCCTCACCGAGCAGCTCGCCCTCGTCGTCATCCACCATGGAGTAGTCACCCCGTCCTCGAGCGAAGCTATCACGCGTCGTGTACCGCCTCGACCAGTTGCCGCCCCTGCCGCGGGTTGAGACACGCTCGTACACGCTCGTGGCAGAGCGCCACAAAGAGGTGAGCACGAGCGGGATCGCAGCAACCACCGCAGCTGCCGCTGATACCGCGATCACAGGGTACTTGATCCACGGTTGGTCGCTGTCAAAGGTCGAGCTGTTGTCGCCCAGCCGGATCTGGCCAAAGCTGCCACTCCAGTTGCGCCATACATACCAACCAGCACCTCCAGCTAGGCCAATCGGCAACACGATGGCAAGGAAGATGACCCAGCCTGACGTTCTGTGCGTGCGCTCGAACTCTTCCTCGTAACCCTCACACGGGTGCTCTGTGGATGTCTTGTCCAGCTCCATGCCACCTTCGCAGGTGGTCAGGGGCAGCCTCCGGTATCCCGTCGGCTCGAACCACGACGTCTCATTAGTGTGCTGCTTGCACCATTCTTGACCAGACAATGGTTCAAAGCCCGGGACCAGGGAGCATTGCCCATGGTTGTCGAGCTCGAAGTTGTATGCACTGCATTCGTTAGCCTTCCCCTCTGATTGCCACAAGTACCTCCAAGTCAGTTAGTGACTCACCATTCGTAATCTCGCCGAGTACACTCGCAGTTTTCGTACTCATGCAATCGTGAGAGAGTCTCCTTGTTGAAACACGTGCGATCCGCCTTCTTTCGATAGTATTTGGCCACATGTCCAAACAGACAGTCGTTGTCTTGGAGAGGATGCTTTGGGGACCAGAGATTGTAGTCTGAGGACTCATCCTCGGAATACTTGCAAGCCTGGTCTGTGAGTCCGGTAAAGTCGAGGTTGACCGTAAACAGCTTGTTGTCATCCCCTCGGCACCAGACCAGGAAGTTCCGCGCTACACCCGTGTACACGCTTGTCAGATCCAGAACGGTGACCTCCTGATCGTTAAACTCATAATCTGTCCAAGTCCTGCCTTCGTCCACCGAGTACGAGACAATCTTGGTCTTGACGCCGTTCCCGTGGGTGGCCCGCTGCGCCAAGACGATGATGGAGCCTTGATCACCATATTGCCACGTCCAGACTCCCTTCTTGACGCTCCTCCACGTGACACCACCATCATCAGACATGAAGGTATCGGCGTCCTTCAGCTCTCCTAGCTTTGATCCTACGTTTCCGACGCCAATGATCATGCCAATAGCCGTGCTTGCGGAAAATGTCCTGCGCTTGTCGTCTCGTTCGGTGTAATGATGCAGATGCAGGGCACAGTTACTGTCACCCACGGAACTACACGGATACGATTTCCCATCCGCGTTCTTTGGTGGTGGTGATAGAAAGCTCCATTCGGCACCGTCGTTGTGCGTGATTTTAGTTTGGATCTCCTTCTTGCCATTCTTCTGATTGGGGTTCGAGACGACGTTGATTAGGGTGACACCCTCGAGGCCGGCGACCTTCTCAAAATCCACGTATCCGTTCTCGTCGGCATTGACATTGGGTGCACTCAAAACGTACGTCGTTCCGTTAGAGTTACTCTTGATGATAGAGCCGCGGGGCTGACCATCACGAAGGCTTGTGGCGACGAACAGGTTGATGGCATGATTCGAACTGTCAAGAACGGTATACACGCTCGAATGGGAATCGTGGAAGTTGTATGGGAAATGAGCCGCCTCGAAATGCTTTCCGTCGAGACTCGCAATTGCCTGTAGGCCGACGCTGTCACTGCCCCCTTCTTTGACCTCATCAGTAGCGAGAATAAACTCGTTCATAGTCGCAAAGCTTGTGACTGTGCCGTTGTGCATGATTTTTTCGTCGACAAAAAGATCATTGCTCGTTATCAAAGTCTTTGGGCTCTGGTCGTTCTCTTCTCGGTGAATGAGACAGACAATCTGGTTTGGAGGACGGAACTTGAAGTCGGGATTGCCCGTAAACTCGCACTTCCTCACATATCGTGCTATCGGCCTCCAGTTATCACCTCGATCGGTTGAGAGGACCGCTTCGGTGTAGCAGCTTGTGCTTCCCGAGACATCGTCGCAGCGCTGACCGACCCAAATGATCCAGTCCTTTTTCCCAGGGTGGAAACTCAGCGAAAAGTCCTTGGAAGCCACAGGTGTCTTGAAGCTGTGGAAGCTCTGCCCGCGATTGATAGTGTAGATGACCTTGTCGGAGGTTGTAGAGAAGAACATGACCTCCTTGAAGTAGTCGTGGGGGAAAATCTGCTGGATCTCTTCCTTTTCCAAGATTCGTTTCCACGTTTTGCCATGGTCAGATGTGAGCCAGAGCTTATTTTCAATTTCCACCAAGTCGCCCTTCCTTTGCCCGATAGGTCGAGCAATGATAACTTCATCGCCGTCGTCTCCGCGGGCAAAGTAGTATTTCTCCATGTCTTGAGATTTAGAGTCGAATTCATTCTTCTTGTGGGAGACTTTGCCGGTAGCCGGGGCACTGGGTGCAGAGCCTCCGCCATCTGAGCTACCTTCTGAGCACTTCTGCTCCACCAGGTCATCCTTCTGAGCACCACTCTTGCGCTTGCAGGTGTTTCCAGGAATGAGGCGCCAGCCGGGGGATCCCATAAACGTGCCGTCCTTGCCGTCCTTGCAGGCACCTTGAGGGATAGGGACAGGGCCGACTTTCTTACAGACGCTGTTATCGTCGGGATCTCTTTCGAAGTTAAACTCACACTCGAAGTCAGCGTCCGTGCATTCACAGTCCTCGCTCTTGGGCTCAGGATCCTTGAAGTTACTCTTGACAAAGCAGTCCGCTTTTTGCTTGCGACGGCTATACGTTTGCTTGTGGCCCATGATGCAGGTTGGGTTGCCCTTTGCGTCCACACGAGCAGTCCAAGGTTCCATGTCTCCAGCCTCGCAAGTTCGCTTGCCAAGGCCCTCGAAGTTGATGTGAATCATGTGGAACATCCTCTCCTTTGCACCAATAAGGAGAAATTTCAAGCTTGTCGAGTCTTGAGTGGTCGTGAGAAGCGCGGGCTTGACTTTCAAGCCATCAGGTAGTTGGACAGATTCCCAGTTGTCGCCATAGTCTAAAGAGAATGAGACCTTGTCAACATCCTCCTGAGTGGAATCTCGGACGGCGACGAGTATAGTGCCCGAGTCACCAAACTCGTACTTGTGAGGTCCCTCGAGCGCCTGTTTCCAGGACACCCCAGCATCATGAGACACATAAAGGTTGGAATCCTGAAATGTTCCGAGGTTTTTCCCAGTGTTTCCGTTGCCCATGACAAGCCCTGGAGCCGGGCTTGAGAAGATCCGCCCAATGTTATCGATCTCGCTCATGGAATGCAGATGAATCTGCTCATCGCCAGCTTTGACCGAGTCAAAAGTTCTACCATCGTCAAATGTTATCTTGGTAACGATGATCTTGGCAGCGCCCTTTTCGTCCACATCTTTTCCGTTCTCCACTGTGTTGACAAGAAAAATTCCCTGGATTCCGCTGATCTTTTCAAAATCGACGTGGCCCTTCAGATTACGATTCGTATAGGGGACGTTTTCGGTGAAGTAGGTGCCATTTGAATTGCTGGTAAAGATAACACCCATCGGGTTGGACGGATGAGACGTCATGACATCAACCTGGATACTATAGTTGGTACTCTCAAGCACGGTATAGGCCTCCTGGTTGATCTGATGGGAATGATCATGATTGTCGGAAGTAGGAAACATGGCCCGGTGCCATTGCTTGGCGTCGCTTGTGACGTATAGAGCCATCTCATCGCTGTTGAACGATGACGAGGCGAGGAGGATGAAGCTCTTTACTGTTGCAAGACTGACGACTCCGGACGTATCGCGGTTAGAGCCCATGATAGGTTCGAATTCCTGATACTTGCCGCCCTCTTTCTGGAAGTATGTATCCGAAACGGAGAGTTTCTGGCTTGTCTTGAAGATGTTGATGGGATCGGACACGATGCACAGGATCCTTGACTTGTCTAGTTCCTCATCCCCTGTTGTAAACTCCGGTGCCGACTTGGCCCACCAACAGCCCGCGGTACTGGGGCGTAGAGACTTGACCGATTTGAAGCCGTCGGTGGTGTATGTCGTTTCCTCGTCGCAGAAAATTCCGTCGCAATTCATGCCGTTGAAGATGATGCGCTTCGGGTCGCCAGCATGGAAAACGAGAATTTCGGGCTGGAAGGCGCTCGGCATAGTTTTGCTATCGAATTCGGTCCAGCTCTTACCACGATCCTCGGTCTTGTAATGCTTTCGATCTTTGGTAAGGACAAAGGCAGTTTGACTCTCGTAAGGATGAACATATAGAAAGGCCGTAGCACCGTCCGGGATGCCCGAAACCCTGTCCCACGAGCTGCCTGCATTCTCGGACCTGTAGAGGTTCCTCTCCTCGATATCTTGATACACAATGACGTCGCTATCCTCGAAGTAGTTCAGGTTGAGCGGAGGATGCTCGACCAAAGTGACATTGACGGCTGGCTTGTCTTGTTTTGCTAAGACGGCTGTAAAGAGCAGCGACAACAAGAAGGTGCGCCACGAGAATGCCGCCCAGGACGGGGAGCTCATCATTGCGGCGTAGATCGAATTGAGGGTATCATGAAGGAACGAACGGGGCCAGCGGGCACGAAACTAAGCCGAATGCTTGGCCGCAGTGTTTCTGGTAGGAAAGTGGTCGTGGGGACTGTAGTGTCGTGTTCGTGTTCAGGTACGCGATGTTGTTGGTGATGGAATCGATCGCAGGACACTTTGCTCCTTGGAACGAGCGAGTAGGCACGTAGCAGTTGAGGCGGCAGCTGTTTCGCCAGAGTGTGGCGCAGAGCGTCGCGCCACATACCAGCTGGTCCACGTCATCTCTGACTGGTAGGTAGCTGTGAACACTGCGTGGCTGGTGGGGTCCTAGAAATGGCTGTGAAGTGACTCGAGAGAGACAGAGATGTTGACCCCAGGGATTTGGTACTGCACACTGTTGGCATTTCCCTCGTCCAAATTTGAATCTTTGGCATTTCTACTAAGCGATAACGCTCATGCCGCCGGACCTGGAAGGTTTATAATTGATGTAGAGCATGGGACTTCTACTTGAGAAACCTCGGCTTTCCTAAACGGCGTAACTGTAAGTCAGAACAGCGATGCACTTACACAAAAACGAGGACTGACATCATCTCTCAAACATGTTAATGAATGAAAACTGCTGTCATGCCTGTACCATTGTTGGCTTCACGAACGCGCGGGGAAGCGGCCCATTCAATGACGTTCCGGACCATCCAACAACTGGATCCTGAGAAACTCTGATAGGGCTGGACAGTTCCAAGGTCTCTCTCTGCCTGCTACACAAACCCCGACTGCAGTCTCCCAAGCTTACTTATCAAACTCGCCGAGCCCAACATGAACACAACATGCGCTGACCCTGACAAAGGTTCGCAGGTTGATCCCATTTGAGCTGTGGAGTTGCCAAAAAGAGGACAAAACGGCAGCTGGCTCAGTTGGGAAAGGTGTAGAAACGAGGTGAAACACGGTGGAGCCTTGCTGCGACGCGCCCCTGGGTTTGGCGTTATGCTCCACCCTCTTGAGGTGCAGACTGCGCCGAGGCTGAGCGCACCTCCAGCAGCTAACGTAAACACACATGTACGTAGGAGGATGGTTGAGCTGGAGGACGCGCCAAAGCTTTGCCCCTTTTCGGTATAGCATCAACATGCAATTATTATCACTTGTGGGCATGGCGAAGCCGAGGAGGCGCTGTGCATGAAGAAGCGCAATGCGACATTGATTGTTGGTGTTGATAAAGCGTAAATCGGAAGGTATTGATCAGAGGTTCTACTCTGTCAGCTTCGATGACAAGGGGCTTTAACAATGCCTGTTGGAGGACCAAACTTGACTCCAAGGTAGGGAAACTCCGTCGACAGGAGCTAAACGTTAGCGCCAACGCGACATCACCCGGGCAAACAGGACCAAACAAAGCGATTGGAAAATAACACATTGCGTGTCAGCAAATGAGAGCCAAAGCGCAGTGGTTTGCTCTGACGTTCCAAGGTCCGCGGCTGAACCACAACGAAGAACACTGGAAGCTTTGCATGAGGCAGATGGGTACATGGACCAGAAGTACCTCGCAACAGAGATGTTTGCCAGGTGCCAAGCCACCAGTTGGAAGAGCGTTCCTTGAGCTACTAGGTAGGCACAACCCAAAATATTGAGTTTGTTTGCTTGACAGGTGTCAGTAAACTGACTTTCTAGAAAAGCACTTTATAGCCAAAAACTTTACATGATTGAGCCATACGATTCTCCAAGAGGTCACCACGCAGTGACTTTGCCCGAAGAGCCTCTCGGGGATTCGACCAGGTACTACCTAGGGTTACAGAGCTACATACGTAGTAACCAAAAAGCAGGGACAGTACCTTCGTACTGAGGTATACCTACTAATTACGATCGTAACGAGCATCCTGCAAGGCTTCTGGCAAGGGCAGCCAACCCTTTCATTTCCTCATGATAGTCCAATCGGCCTGGCTCCCCGGCTGCGCCACTTGGAGCCCCCTCAAAAGATGCTAGGAGGGGAGAGATGAGATGGCCCCGTTGTTTGATCTTGAGGTACCCTTGAGTGCTGGAGGCTAGCGTGAGGTGGGTCACATTGACGGGAGCGGGAACCTGAAATGGCCAGGATGAAAGGTACCAAGAGGCAGGTACCTTCTGGACCCCTGACTCGTCCGCTTTCCCACTGCTCCCCAATGCCTTTTCACTACTCCACGTGCTTGTTTTGGGCCCGTGTTTTCTTTTGTCTCAACTTCTCTTCCCTCTTCGAAAACCCCAAGAGCTCACGTTCCGTCCTTTTCATCGTCGACTGCCTTTTCTATCTCGGTCGCTTCGAGTCGCGGCCTTGTCTTTGTCTGTTGCATAGCTTTGCCACCAGCTGCTACGCCACGGTAGTACTCTCCACGTCAAAACCCCCCCGTTTTTTGCCATGGCGGCCACTTACAAGCAGTTCCTTGCTGCCCCCAGCTCGTCGCTGCTGGCCGATACAGCGGCGCTGCACTATGTGACCACCACCACCACTCTTTCTGGCCCTACTCAGATCATCAAGCACCTCAATGGTCTCCAGAAGGAGGTCGCTAAGAAGAAGGAGGAGGTCCTCAACATCATTGATGGTCAGAACGTGGTCGTTTTTGAGGTTGACACTGGTCTCGGTTTCCAGACCGGCGGCGGCCCTTACCTCCCAGGTCTCGACGATAACTTTCTTTCTGCCCGAGATGTCTATCTCCCCATTGTATGTCGCCCTAAGTATATGCCCTTCGTTAGTCTGCGCTGCGCCAAAAGAAACATGCTAACAGTGTATGCCGCAGACGCACTTCGTAACCTTCGACGAGGCCGGCAAGATTCTACAAATTCGACTCCAATGGGATCAAGGATCGCTTCTCAAGCAAGTTGACATTATCGGAAAGTCTGGCCGTAACTGGCCCATCAGGGACAGCAGAGAGCAGATCGTCTTCATCCAGGCCTGCATCAAGTCCTCAGGTGCCGCAGCTCCTGTCCCTCTCAGCCACAACGAAACCCTCAACCGAAACCGGGGCAACTCTAGCAATGCTTTTCGCGATCCTCACGCATCCCTCCAGTTGTTCGGGCCCCGAGCGGAAATTGAAGCCGCCGGCCCCGCCAGCGTAGTGTCTCCCTATGCTGGCAGTCGACCTCGACAGCGATCTTTTACCGAAATCTTGGGTGATGAGCCCGCCTCGCCGAGCGCTGGTCGCCAGCAAATTTCGCCTTCTAAGGCTGGTCAGGGTAAGAACTTTCAGCCTATGCGTATCTTTGATGGAAATGAGCACGCCGGAGAGCCCGAGCCGCCGAAGACGACCACTCACAGAGTCATCCGCCCCAACCCCACAAAGTATTCCCATTTCGACTTTGCCGATGGAACCGACCCGCAGGATGCCCCCCAGCCTGGTCAATCTTTCGACGAGAGGCCCAAGTCGAAGCATGACAGCCAGTGGTCCTTTCAGGATTTCGTGACCCCTCAAAAGGTGAAGCCTTCAAGGACCATGCGAACTCAGGATGTTCGTCACTGGGATACAGACAAAGATGCTGTGGGTGAGACCCCTGAGCAGGCGGCTGCCAAGCCTCGACGCGACGCCGACGCACACTTCGAGCTCCTTGACGACGGTGAGAGAGTGCCCCAGCCACAGCGCCCTGGCACCAAGCCCAGAGGTTATACCCACAACGAGGGCCTCGGGCTCTATAAGAATCAATTGTTTGACAGTGACGAAGCAGGAACTAAGGACCGGGCTCTGGGCAACATCACCAATATCAAGGACCGCGGAAAGGACTTTGATCACCATTTCGACATCGCTGACAAGTCTCCAGCCCCTCTCCCAGATTCCGAGCAGGCCCCTGCAGGCCACCAAAAGGCTGTCAAGATGATGGACCACAACTGGAACATGTATGAAAAGTCTCCCGCGTCTCAGAAGGAGAACCACCCGGCCGAGAACCAGCCCTCAGACAACACCCGGATCCACATTGCCGGTGACGGAATGGGCGGCCGAAAAGGCACGAACCGAGACTGGCTGTACGGCGAGACTGAGACCCAGCATGCCCCCCAGGCTGTCCCTAGTCGCAAGCCGAACCTCACCCCCGTCGGCGTGCCCTTGGGCAAGAACGCCAATATCCATATTGCAGGTGATGGCATGGGCGGCAAGAAAGGCACCAACCGCGACTGGCTATACAACGAGAAGGAAAAGTCACAGTCACAGTCACAGTCACAGTCGGTCCCAACCCGCAAGCCAGGCTCGGCTGCCGCCCCGAACAACGAGAACCAGAACACCAAAATCCACATTGCCGGCGACGGAATGGGCGGCCGAAAGGGAACCAACCGAGACTGGCTTTACGGTGAGGTGAACGAGCAGGAGCAGTCTCTTGCTGCTCGACAACAGCAGAAAGCCACATCATCGTCCAAGAAAGACTTTTGGGACTTTTAAGCACTAGGCGGTACTTGATCAGAGAGCTCACACTGAAGCTAACCATATCTCTGTCACTTTCGCGGGTCCACATTTGAGCTTTTCTTGCTCCTTATGATGTACACGTTCAACCGAATCAAGATTCGCGAGGGTCCGTTGACAGCATCTTTTACCGCCTTGGAAACGATTCCGAAGAAGCAGTAGCAACCTCCGGACCTTGCTCTACGCTTTTACTCATGTTTTTACTTATTTTTACGGCTTCATGTACGACGAGTGTTGGAGGGAAATTCGATGGCGTGGAGGAGGGGGGAAGAGTTGAAATTACCTATAGATATGGTCTGTTTGATTACGACAGGTCGTATCGCTGAGGGAGCGTTTGCGCTGCGGCACAGGAATATATCGATAATAAATGGGAGGACAATGCGAGAACAGTTTTGTCTGACACTCCTCCAAATGTGATTAAGATGGTGACCCGAAAGGGGAGCTCGTCATTCGTTCTCATAGACAGAGCGTGAAAGGAATCATTGGAGCGCCCTTGAACTCTCTTGTTCAGAAAACGTGCGCATATCGGCGCAGCATGCTACGTTTACGCTACGACCCATATCGACATTTAGTACCGGCTCAAAGGCCAGATGCATCCATCTTCCCATGATACGTTAAAGATCGCATTACGCCTGTCAAACGCCAATGACTCCAAGTCCGATACAACAAAAAGGGGACAGAAAACCAACTCCCGCTAGATATGAAGCCCAGGTGAATCTAGGCCAGTCCAAGCCCCGCACATATGATACACATTCGGAAGCAGCTCTCGACATAGTGTAAGGTATTGCCTCCAGCCTCCAGAAGAAGAGCGATGTGAAAGACTGTTCAGCAAACGAACTTGTAAAATCTCTTCCATCTTGGCCAGCCTGCGCGCTCTTCCCGCTCCTGGGCCATGAGGATGGGGACATTGAAGTCGCGACGCCCAGTGTCGACATCCATATCCTCGATCTTGACAAACGTGGTTCGGAAGTACAGCTTGTGCACGGCGAAGAAGATGAGCACGCATGGGGCGCCCACCCATTTGTGGAAGAAGTTCTGTGCAACCTCAGCGCTCGTCTGCTCACGCCAGCCGATGGGGAAGGCCCCAACCCAGAACTGAGCGATGATGACCAAGACGTTGAGGGTGATGCCGATATAAGAGCCGACGATGCCGACTTGAGATTGGAAGGGCAGCTCGGAGACGGAGCGGCCGCGGGCGGCCCACGCGCGGCGGAAGCGGATGTGGCAGACGCAGATGGAGCCCCAGGTGATGATGGTGGAGAGGCCAGAGATGGACATGAGCCAGTCGAGAACGGCGCCCTGCTGGGGGAGATCAGCAAGGAAGGCGATGAGACCGAAGGTGCTGGCTACGGCGATGGCAACCAGGGGGCGGCCTTTACGGTCGACATAGCCAAGGATCTTTGGGGCCTGGTTGAGGTTGGCGAGGGCGGCAAGGGTACGGGAGGAGCCAAAGACGGCAGAGTTGCCGACGGAGAGGACGGCGATGAGAATGACTGCGTTCATGACGGAGGGAAGAACCTGAATACCGGCTTCTTCGATAGCAATGACAAAGGGGGATGCTTTTGCGTCTGCGTCGCTGTCGCCACCGACGAGCCGAGGGTCATCATATCGAACCAGCAGCCCGACGAGGGTCAAGGCCACGACGTAGAACAGAGTGATTCTCCAAAACACCTGCTTCAGAGCGGTAGGTAGGGACTTGCGAGGGTTAGCAGTCTCGGCGGCAGCGAGACCAACGAGCTCGGTTCCGGCAAAGGCGAACGCCGCTGTAACAAAGACATTGCAGACACCCTTAAAACCGTTGTTGAAAGCTCCCGGGCTCTGCCAATGCTTGCCGCCAATGTAGCCGCTTTCAGGTGTGCCACCGCAGTTGAGGACAATACCGAGTAGGCTAGTGGAACAAGAGAAGTCAGGTTGGGGCGCTGAACAGGTGACGATGGATTACTTACATGAATCCAATGACCGCAATGACCTTTATGCTGGAGAATATGAACTCGGCCTCACCGTAGCCCTCCACTCCGAACATGTTGATAACAATGATGATGAGTAGAAAGATGGACACGAAGATGGCGCGAGTTAGGGTCTCGTCCCAGTATGAGAGGGTGAGAGAGGCGGCGATGATTTCAAGCGGCAGAACAATCAGCCATTGCATCGCATAACTGCGGCCACGATCAGCATGAACGACGTGTGTCTCGGAGGAACAGGCCAACAACTCACTTCCAGCCCATCGCAAACCCCCAAGAAGGGTCGAGGAATCGGGTAGCCCACGCGGAGAAGGAACCGGCAATGGGGAAGATGACTGCGAGCTCTCCGAGGGCCTGGCACGTGCAGAAGAGCATGATGCCGATGATAGAGAATGCGATCAACAGCGCTGCAGGGCCTCCGGCTGCCAAAGCCCGTCCAGATGCGACAAAGAGACCGGTGCCTATGCGAGTGATGTCAGCGACCTCGTCCGCGACGTTCTGCAACAGAGGAGTCTCGCGATGAGTGCCAGGTGAAAGAAACATACCAATGGATCCTCCAATCGCAATCATCTGCAGATGCCTGCCCTTGAGCTTCCTCTGCAGGCCCGAGTTGGCCGTCTCCAGCATCGCAGACTGCAGGTCGTAGTAATGGGCGCCATCGTGAGTTCGCCCTCCTCTCCCTCCTCCGCCTTCAAGCTCCCCGAGCGGATCAGCCGAGAACAGGGTCGAGTTGGGGTCGCGCTTGAAGCCGTCGATGAACCGATGCCAGTACCGCGGCGGCCCCCCATCGGCGCCATAGTCGGGCTCGCGCATGCTGAATAAACTACCGGGCGCGAGGGACTCGGCCTTCATCTTGAGGCTGCTGCGCTCGGCGTCGGGCTTTTGCGTCATCCTGGCCTGTCGAGCAGAGCCCTCGCTTTGTCGATCCCAGCGCTGTTGGACAGCGGGGCGACTGAAGCTGGCTGCCCGCGGCGTGTTTGTCGCCTGGTCGCTGATGCTGGGCGACGAGTGCGAATGGTGGGTTGTAAGCGGGCGGCTCGACAATGGCGGAAGTCGGTCTTTGGTCGAGTTCGTCAGCGTCACGCTGGTGATTGGACGTGCGCAGGGAGATGGTTCGGTTTAACGCAAGAGCTTCAGATCAGCTCGTATCGTCGTCGTCGTCGAAAGCGCAATGCTGAGAGGGGATCAGGTGTAGTGTTGGTAGGCATATCGCCACCAAGAGTGTACGGTAAGTGACAAGCTCTCTGGTGGAGTTGCAAGTTCGGGCGGTCGATCGTTGGATTCGGAGCCGAACAACGTTTGCGTGTGTAAGCGGGGACCGTTCAGGCGGCGTAAGGTTTCCAAATGAGAGGAAGCGAGCGGATGAAGACCCGTGAGCAGAGGCGAAAGCCTATTCCCCTCGTGCGACAAGAGAGACGGGAAAGGTTAAGCAGGGGCCGGCGGCGTCGCAGGGGAGTGGTGGTGGTGG